>JAQQSK010008621.1:0-13433 GCA_028658325.1 Potorous gilbertii
CTGGCCCTACAGGACAAAAGAGAAGATGGGGACAAGAGAAGGGGAGGATGATAGAAGAGAGGGTAGATTGGTGATAGGGGAAATTGGAATGCTGGGTGTATTGGGGTGTGGGGAGGGGACAAATGGGGAGAAAATTTTGGAACCCAAAATTTTTTGAAATGAATGTAAAATGTTAAATAAATAAATTTATATTAAAAAAAGAAAATTCAAGTAAAAAAAGGAAATGGAAAACGAAAAAAACATAGAAGTGGCAGAGAAAACTATGACAACTTTGTGGATTGATATACTTTTGTAAGAACTAATTTTTAAATAATTTTGTTGATGGAATTACAGAAGCTAAGGTAGCAGAGTGAAGTAGGAACTTGTCCAAGTTCTTCCCAATTGCCCTCCAAACAAATTCAAAATAAAACCTCAAAAAATAATTCTGGAGCAGCAGAACAAAAGCACCTAAAGTCCTTGGAGAAACTATTTCCCAGACTAAGAAAACTTTGAAGGTCTGAAGGAAAGGTGTGTCTCACAGAAGGAGAGTAGATAGTATTCCAGAACAAACTACCCAGGTAAACCAGTAGTATGCTGTATCCCATAAAACTACTGTAGACCTTGGAGGCAATTGAATCAGCAGCAGTGACTTCTGGAACACTCTGCCCACAGACAGTGAGGGAGTTGAACAGTTGATCAGAAGGAGACTACAGGGGAAACTTTGCTGGCCCTATTTTCATTGCCAAAATTGGAACCTGGTTCACAGATCTGGGTCACAGTCCCAGAGTGAAGAGGAACACTAGCACCCCAGGCCATGTAGCCACAGAGAATGGGGATCTTGGTCACAGGTTTGTGGTAGAAAAGAGTAGTCTTGATCACCCAGAGATCAGAGTACAAGCCAGAAGAGAAGTGATCATATTTCTCCTAAGAGCATACCATTTTGGAAGAATCAAACACAGGTTCCCAGAATTAGCTCTGAAAATAGCAGCACAAGAAACCTGAAACTTGGGACAATCCTCTACAATCCAGTAGCAAACTATAGCTTTAATGTAAAAGCAAAAATTAAAAAATGGGCTATAAAATGAACATTTTTTTAAAAGAACTTGACCATATAAAGTGACTACGGTGATAGGAAGAACAAAAACAAAAACAAAAGTCAAAATAGTTACATATGAAGCTTCAAAGAAAGTATGAATTGAACTCAAGCCATGGACGAGTTCAAAAATGGTTTTTCAAAAATAAAGATAGAAGAAAAGCTGGGGAAAGAATGAGAGTTATACAAGGAAATTATGAAAAGAAGTGTCAATGGCATGGCAAAAGAATCACAAAAATGAAAAAAGATGAACACAAATTCACTGAAGTAAATAACTACATAAAAAGTAGAATTAACCAAATGCAAAAGGTGGTACAAAAACATACTGAAGAAAATAATGCCTGAAAAATTAGAATTGGACAAGTGGAATGTAAAAAATATCAAAAGAAAGAAAACTGCAACACAATGTGAAATATGTGACTGAAAAACAAAAGACTGAGAAAATAGATTGAATAGAGATAATTTAGTAATTACTGGACCACTTGAAAACCATGATCAAAAAAAGAGACTATTTTAAGCCACTTTAAGCATCATATTTTAAGTCATTATCAAGGAAAAATGCACTGATTTTCTAGAACCAGAGGGTAAAATATAAAATGAAAGAATCAACTGGTCACCTCTTGAAATAGATCACAAAATAAAAGAAAATCCTAGGAATTATTTCCAAATCTCAGAGCTCATAGGCCAAGGAAAAAGTATTGGAAATAGCAAGAAAGAAACAATTGAAATATTACAGTCACAGGATTACACAGTTTTTGACAAATTCTAAATCAAAGAATCGGAGGGCTTAGAATACAATATTCTGGAATGCAAAGGAGCTAAAATTTCAACCAAGAAACACCCACATGGAGAGATTGAGTATACTACATCAGGAGGAAAATGGATATTCATTGAAAATAAAGACTTTCAGGCATTTCTGATGAAAAGACCAGAATGGGAAAGAAAAATTGATTTTGAAATACAAGACTCAAGAGAAGCATAACAAGGAAAACAGAAAAGCATAAATACAGGTGACTCAACAAGGTTACATTCCTACATGGAAAGAGGTCACTTGCACTTTAAACTTTATTACATTTAGGGTAGTTAAAATGAATAAAAATAGACAGAAGATATAGGTATTAGTTGACTGCGGGTCAATGATATCAAAAATATTTTTCCAATATATTTATTTAGTTTTCAACATTCATTTCCACAAGACCTTGAGTTTTAAATTTTCTCCCCATCTCTCCCCTCCCCCACCCCAAAACTCGTTGCATTCTGGTTACCCTTCCCTCAATCTACTCTCCCTTCTCTCACAACCCTCCCTTCCCTTATCCCTCTCTTCTCTCTTTTCTTGTAAGGCAATATAGATTTCAATACACCATTACCTGTATTTCTTATTTCCCAGTTACATGCAAAAACAGTTCTCAACATTCCTTCTTAAAATTTTGAGTTCTAACTTCTCTCCCTTCCTCCCTCCCCTCCCATCCCCACTTTGAAGACAAGCAAGGGAATAAAAGCTATATAAATATGTGTGTATGTGTGTGCTTTGCTAAAGACTACGATAATAGTTACGTTGTGAAAGACTACCTACATTTCCCCCCATCCTACCCAGTAGCCCATTTATTCTATTCTCTCTTTTGACTTTATTCCCTCCCCAGAAATGTTTACTTCTAATTATCCCTCTCCTCTCATTTTCCCTCCCTTCCATAATTCCCCTAACTCATTTATCCCTTTCTCCCTTACTTTGCTATAGTGTAACATAGATTTTCATTCCAAATTAAGTGTGCATTTTATTTTTCCGTAAGCCAAATGTGATGAGAGTAAGCTTCATTTTTTTCCCTCTCACCTCACCGCCTTTCCCACTCCCTTGAAAAAGCTTTTCCTTGCCTTTTTTGAGAGATAATTTCCCCATTCTATTTCTCCCTTTCTCCTCACAATATATTCCTCTCTCTCCCCTTAATTTTATTTATTTAGATATCATCCCTTCCTAATCAACTCACTCTGTGCCCTCTATCTATGTGTGTGTGTGTGTTTGTTTGTCTGCGTGTGTGTGTCTCTGTCTGTGTGTGTGTGTAATCCCTCCAATTACCCAAATACTAGCAAGTTTCGAGTTACACAAATTATCTTGCCATGTGGTAATGTAAACAGTTCATCTTTAGTAAGTCCTTTATGATATCTCTTTCCTGTTTACCTTTTCATGCTTCTCTTGATTCTTGTGTTTGAAAGTCAAATTTTCTATTCAGCTCTGCTCTTTCATCAAGCATGCTTGAAGCCCTCTATATCAATGAATCACCAGTTTTTCTCCTGAAGTATTATACACAGTTTTTCTGGGTAGGTGATTCTGGATTTTATTCTTAGTTCCTTTGACTTCTGGAATATCATATTCCAAGCCCTTTGATCCCTTAATGTGGAAGCTGCCATATCCTGTGTTATCCTGACTGTATTTCCACAACCCTCAAATTGTTTCTTTCTGGTGGCTTGCAATAGGTTCTCCTTGACTTGAAAACTCTGGAATTTGGCTACAATATTCCTAGGAGCATTTCTTTTTGGATATCTTTCAGGAAGTGATCTGTGAATTCTTTCAATATTTATTTCACCATCTAGTTCTAGAACATCAGGGCAGTTATCCCTGATAATTTCATGAAAGATGATGTCTAGGCTCTTTTATTGATCCTGGCTTTCAGATACTCCCATAATGTTTAATTGTCCCTCCTGGATCTATTTTCCAAGTCATTTGTTTTTCCAATGATATATTTTACATTGTCATATATTTTTTTCATTCTTTTGGTTTTCTTTTGTAATTTCTTGGTTTCTCATAAAGTCATTAATTTCCATATGCTTTATTCAAATTTTTAAAGAACTATTTTCTTTTTTTCTTGTTATTCTTGCATTTTTTAAATTTATTTACTTAACTTTTTACATTCATTTTCACAAAATTTTGGGTTCCAAATTTTCTCCCCATTTCTCCCCTTCCCCCCCAATACACTGAACAATCTAATTTCCCCTATCACCAATCTTCCCTCTCTTCTTTCATCCCTCCCTTCTCTTGTCCCCATCTTCTCTTTTGTCTTGTAGGGCCAGATAACTTTCTATTCCCCATTACCTGTATTTCTTATTTCCTAGTAGCAAGAACAATACTCAACAGTTGTTCCTAAAACTTTGAGTTCCAACTTCTCCCCATCCCTTCCTCCCCACCCATTCCCTTGGGAAGGCAAGCAATTCAATATAGGCCATATCTGAGTAGTTTTGCAAATGACTTCCACAATAGTTGTGTTGTGTAAGACTAACTATATTTCCCTCCCTCCTATCCTGCCCCCCATTGCTTCTTTTCTCTCTTTCGATCCTGTCCCTCCCCAAAAGTGTTGATTTCAAATTGCTCCCTCCTCCCATTGCCCTCCCCCACTCTGCTGATCCCCTTCTCCCCCACTTCCCTGTATTGTAAGATAGGTTTTCATACGAAAATGAGTGTGCATCTTATTCCTTCCTTTAGTCGAATGTGATGAGAGTAAACTTCATGTTTTTCTCTCAGCTCTCCTCTTTTCCCCTCCACTAAAAAGTCTCCTGCCTACCTCTTCCATGAGAGATAATTTGCCCCATTCCATTTCTCCCTCTCTCCTGCCACTACATTTCTCTCTCACCATGTAACTTCATTTTTTAAAGATATGACCCCTTCCTACTCAAATCACTCTGTGCTCTCTGCTTCTGTGTGTGCGTGCATGTGTGTGTGTGTGTGATCCCACAAGCTATCAAGATACTGAAAAGTTTCAAGAGTTACAAATATTGTCTTTCCAATGTAAACAGTTCAACTTTAGTAAATCCCTTATGACTTCTCTTTGCTGTTTACCTTTTCATGCTTCTTTTCATTCTTGTGTTTGAAAGTCAAATATTCTTTTCAGCTCTGGTCTTTTCATCAAGAATGCTTGGAAGTCCTCTATTTCATTGAAAGACCATTTTTTCCCTGAACTATTTTCTTCAGTGAACTTTTGAACCTCCTTTTTCATTTGACCAATTCTGTCCTTTAAGGCATTCTTCTCTTCATTGGCTTTTGGGGCCTCTTTTACCATTTGAGTTACCCTATTTTGAAAAGTGTTAATTTCTGCCGCATTTTTTGTGTCTCCTTTAGCAAGCTGTTGACTTGCTTTTCATGATATTATTACATTGCTCTCATTTCTCTTCCCAATTTTTCTGCTACCTCTCTTACTTGATTTGCAAAATCCTTTTTGAGTTCTTCCATGACCTCAGACCGTTGCTTATTTCTTTTGGAGGTTTTGGATGCAGAAGCTTTGACTTCCTCGGATGGTATGTATTGCTCTTCCTCTTCTGAAAGGATGGAAGAAAATACCTGCTCACCAAGAATGTAACCTTCTATTGTCTTATTCTTTTTCCCTTTTAGGGGCAGTTTCCCAGCCAGTTACTTGATTTTTGAGTTCATTGTCAAGGAGAGGGTATACTCTGGGGACCTGTAAATTCTCAGTTCCTCCAAGGTGGCACAATCAAGGGAGAGGAGTTTCTTCCTCTTATGGCTTGTGCTGTGGTCTGTGAGGAGGATTCTCTCCCCAGAGCCTCCACCAGCTCCACCACGTCAGCCAGCACTCCTTCTTACCCCAAAGCTGCCACTCAGGGCTGAAATCCAGATTAGCTGCTCCATTCCTCCAGTAGCTTTAGGCCAGGGTTCCAACAATGGAAGTTGCTGCTTGCTGGGGCCTGGGCTAGACCACTGTATTCCTTTCTCATCAAGTGAAAAGACTTTCTCACTGACGTTTGAATACATGTGTGAGTTGAGGAATTTGGGACCCACAGCTGCTGCTGGTGGCACCTTGAAACCTGCTTCAGTCCTGTCCTTGCCATGGTGTGGCCCACACTGTGCTGCACTCTGCTCCATGCTCCAGTGCAATACACCTTTCCTGGTGGCCTTCCAGGCTGCCTTGGGCTGGAAATCTCTTTTAGTCTGTCTTTTTGTGGTTTCTGCTGCTCTAGAATTTATTTAGAATCATTTTTACAGATATTTTATTGGCTATGGGAGGACAGCTTCTAGAGATTCATCCTTCTCCTCCATCATCTTGGCTCTGCCCCCTATATAAAAAATATTAAGGGGGTGAGAAAAATGAATGCACTGAGAAGAAGGAAAGGAGAGGTAGATCAGAGTTAATTATATCATATAAAAAGATGCAAAGAGAAAAATAGAGAAACTACACTATACGTCAGTCATGTTAATCAATATTTTTTTAGATTATTTAAAATAACTAGACCATGTTAGGCTGGAAGTTTGCAGTGGCATAGGAAATAAGGAATTATTTCACTTACAAAAAATATGAAGACTCAGACTTATGAAGGAAAAGATTGTCCACCCTCAGAGAAGTTAAGGACAAATAAGTAAAGCACAGCCTTACACAGATTCATATCTGTGTGTGTGTGTTTGTGTGTATATATGTTTATATGTGAGTATGATTATAGTTGTCTAAGTATATGTATATGTAAATATATCTTTGTGTATATAAGTATGTTTGTATATGCATATATGTCTATGCATATATCTCTATACATACACCTGCATATATACATATCTATACACATGCATATATTGTGTGTGTATATATATATATATATATATATATACATATATCACATACATATACATAATATATATGTGTATGTGTATACACACACACAAAATTAATTTAATTATTGCTTTCATGATGGAAAGGGGGTGGAAAGGGCAGGAAAACAGCCAAGTAAATGTGTATGGTAGAGAACAAAAGAAAATTTACAAGGAAGCAAAGAAAAGGAATGCAGCTCTGAAAACAATGCCTTGTATTTATTATTCAGGCTTGTTTGACATGGAAATTTATTGCTTTGTACTTTGAATCCTCTCTTGTGTTCTTCCATGAACATGACAATTCTTTGTTTTTCTCATTGCTTTTTTGTTTTAATATATGTTTATAACAAATTTCTTTTTCTTTTCTTACTGCATATTTAAGTTTTATTATTTAAATTTAAAATACATTAATAATAAGAAAAAATGAAGAAAAAAAACAGGCACACAAGAGCTACTCCAGTGGAAGAAAAGAAAGAGGGTGAGGTGGGGTGCAATGCTTGAATATTACTCTCATTGCAATTAATTTAAAAATATATATATATATACACTCAGTTAGTTACATAAATCTATCTTACCCTATAGGTAAGTGTGAAGGGAAGGAGATAAGAAAATGGTGGAAGACTGATAGAAGGAAGGGTAGAATTGTAGAGGGGGTGGTCAGAAGAAATACACTCATGATGTATGGGGGATAGGGTGAAAGCAGAGAGAGAAAGAGGATAAACAGATGATAAAATCTCCCACTATATGGAAGCAGATAGAGTGAATATAAAAACCTAGAATTCTACAAAACGTTGTTTACAAGAAAAATATTTGAAGCATGGAGTAAAGGTAAAAGATTAGACTTTATTGTGCTTCAGCTGAAGTACAAAAGCAAGGATAGAAATAATAATGTCAGAGAAAGCAAAAGCAAAAAAGAGATCTGTTTAAAATACACAAAGAAGTAAACTACATCTCTTTTGGCAAAAGGTACCATAGAAAAAGAAGCAATATCAATATAAAATATATATATACACCAAGTGGCAAAGCATCCAAATTTTATAAAGAAGCTAAATGAGTTAGAGGAGGAAATGGACATTAAAACTATTTTAGTAGGGGTTTCTCAGCTTTCTATAGACAGAACTAAATAAATCTAGCCAGAAAGAAAGAAAGAACTTAAGGAGGTGAACAGAATTTAATGAAGTTTAGATAAAGTAGAATTCTGGAAAAAAAATAGAAAGCAATATTTCTCAGTTGTAAAAGGCACCTACACCAAAACTAGCCATGTATTAGGGCATAAAATCCTCACAATCAAATTCAGAGAGGCAGAAATATTAAATACATCATTTTCAGATCAAAGTGTAATAAGAATTGCATTCAGTAGAGTCATGGTATGATAGATTGAAAAATTAATTGGAAACAACATAATACAATCCTAAAGAATGAGAGGTTCAAAGTACAGACTGTAGAAAAAAATGAGCCATTTCATGAAAAAGAATGACAACAATAAGAAAGTATGCCAAAATTTATTGGACAGTGACAATACAATACTTAGATATAAATTTATATCTTTAAACATTTACATCAATAACACAGAGAAAAGGTAGAACAAGCAACTGAGCATACAACTAAAAGAAAACTAAAAAAGAATGAATTAAAACTATTCAATTAAACTTAAATTGGAAATCCTGAAAATCAAAGAAGAGATTAATAAAATTGAAAGTAATAAAACCATTGAAAGAATAAATAAAACTAAGCTAGATTTATTTTAAAAAAATAAAATAGATAAACTATTGGTTAATTGGTTTTTTTTTAAAAAAAAGAAAAAAATTACAAGTATCAAAAATTTAAATTGTGAAATCACAACCAATGAAAGGGGAATTAAAGCAATAATTAAGAGCTATTTTGCTCAAGTGTATGCCCATAAATCTGATGTCTAAGGGCAATGGATGGACATTTACAAAAAAATAAATAAATACATAACCCAAAATAGCACAAGAGGAAATAGAATACTTAAGTAACCTCATTTTAAAATGTGGTTTAGAATGAAGTCCCTAAGAAAAAGTTCCTGGGGCAAGATGGATTCACAATTGAATTCTACCAAACCTTTAACAAACAAATAACTTATGTAGAGTATAAATTAATGGGGAAAATAAAAGGAGTTCTACCAAATTATTTTTTATGTTAGAATGTAGTATTGATGATACCTACACCAGGAAAAGCCAAAACAAATAAATCTGTACACCAATTTCCCTAATGAATATTAATGCAAAAAATTTAAATATAATGTTTAGCAAGGAGATTACTGCAATATATTGTAACCTATGACCAGGTAGGATTTATACCAGAAATATAAGACTGGTGCAATATGAGGAAAATTATTAGTATGCTTGACCATATAATTAACAAAACCATCATATGACCCTCAAAACATACAAAGAAAAACTTTTGACAAAACAAACTGCTTATCCTATTAGAAAACACTAGAGAGTTTAGGAATAAAGGGAGCTTTTCTTAAAATGATAAGAAATATTTTTCTAAAACAATCAGCAAGCATCATGGGGAGAATCTAGAAACCTTCCCAAGAAGATTAGAGTGAAGCAAAGTTGCCCATTATCATAACTATTATTCAAAACTCTACTAGCAATACTAGTTATAGAAATAAGAGAAGAAAAAATGGAGGAATTATAATAGGCAATGAGGAAACAAGACTCACTTTTTATAGATAATACAATAGTACACCTAGAGAATCCTAGAAAATCTTCTGAAAAAACAAATTGAAATAATTAACAATTTTAGCAAACTTGCAGGATGTAAAATAAACCCACATAAATGATCAACTTTTCTATATTTGACCAAAAAGTCCAGCAAAAAAAAAGATAGAGAAATTCCATTGAACATAACCATTGTGTCTGTCAAGACAAACCCAAGAACTATAGGAACACAATTACAAAGCACATTTCATACAAAACGTCAGATCTAAACAACTGGAAAATATGTATTGCTTATGGGTAGGTTGAATCAATATAATAAAAGTGACAATTCTATCTGAATTATTTTATTTAGTTCCATACTAATCAAACTACCCAAAACCTTTTACAGAATTATAAAACATATCAAAATTAATGTGAAAGAACAAAAGTTCAAGAAAATGAAGGGAATTAATAAAAAAGAATACAAAGGAAGATAGCTATACAAGATCTCATACTATATTTTAAAGCATCAATCAGCAAAACCATCTGGTATTGACTAAGAAATTGAGTTGTGGATCAGTGGAATAGATGAGGTACACAAAGCAAAGTAATAAATGAGCATAGTAATCCTGTCTTTAATAAGCTCAAAGATACAAGCTTTTGGAACAAAAACTCATTATTTGACAAAATCTACTAGGAAAATGAGAAAACAGTTCCACAAAAACTAGGTATAGCTCAACATCTCACACCATACACTTAGGTAATGTTAAAAGGTTACACAATTTAGACATGAAGGGTGACACATAATGGAATTAGTTGAGCATGACATAGTTTACCTGTCAGATCTAAGGAGAGGGGAAGAATTTAAAATAAACAAGAGATAGAGAGTATCACAATATGTCAAATGGATAATTTTGATTATATTAAATTTTAAAAAGAGATTTTGCACACACAAAATAAATGAAACCTAGGTTAGAAGAAAAGAACAAAGCTCAGCAAAAAAAAATAAAGCAATTTTCTCTGATAAAGACATCATTTCTCAAATATATAGACAACTGAGTCTTATTGATTAGAGTAGTCATTCTTCAATTGAGAAATTATTAAAAGATAATGAGCATTCAGTTTTTATATGAAGAAATTAAAGCTTTTTATATAGTCATATAAAAATGCTCTAAATCACTATTGACTAGAGAAATGCAAATTAAACAATTCTGAGATGCCACCTCACACTCTTAGATTGTCTAACATGACAGACAAGGAAAATACTGTTAGAGAGGATGTGGGAAATTGGAACAGTAATGCATTGTTGGTGGAGTTGTGAACTTATCTAACCATTTGGGAGAGCAATTTGCAACTTTGTCTGAAGGACTATAAAACAATACATACCCTTTGATCCAGCAATATCTCTACTAGGTCTATATCTTAAACAGATCATTAAAAAATGGAGAAGAATGCATATGTACAAAAATATTTATAACAGCTCTTCTTGTGATAGCAAAGATTTGGAAATTAAGGGATGTCCATCAATTAGGAAACTGCTGAATAAGTTCTTGTTTTAGATTGTGATGGAATGATTTTGTGTTTTATGAAATCATGAACAGGAGGCTCTCAGAAAAGCAAACATGGAAAAACCTACATGAATTGATGCAAAATGAAGTGAGAAGAACCAGGATAACATTATACAGAGTAACAGCAATATTGTGGTTGATTCCTAGCACTCAACAGATTATCTGACACATAGTAGGGACTTGATAAATGTTTGATTGATTAATGAAGTACCAGACATGTTCCAATTTGTGCAAAGGAAAAACAAGGGTACATCTTCCCCCACTTTTATTTCACATAGACCTAGAAATTCCAGTAATAAACATTAGATAGGATATATGTAACAAAGGCATAAACATCAAAGAGATTAAATTAATACTAATAGAAAGTGTATATGCAATAGTTCATGCAAAGTGATAGATATGCAAAGTGACAGATAGATGGATAGATAGGTAGGTAGATAGAGCAATAAAGAGACAGAGAGATAAATAATGGTCAGAAATGCCATAGAATAAATTACCTTAACTAACCTAATAATTTAAAAAACATAGAAAAATATGAAATACAACCATGAGAATAAGCATATATATATAGCAATAATTAAAACAATACTGAAGAAAATTTTAGAAAAAATAAATTTGAAATATCAAAAATACCTAAAATATTTGAAAATCAGTATACTTAGATTTTCAAGATTTTAAAAACAGAATTATAAAGCACTGTTTCAGAAATAAACAAGAAGTACTAAGAGAATACTCATTGCCCATTGTTTGGCTATTCAAATATAATCAGCCAACCACTGAATAAACTGTCTACTACACATCAGTCCCTGTTCTAAGTCCTGGGATACAAAGAAAGGTAAATAACAGACCCTGCAAAAAAGTCACAGTGTAGTGAAAAAACAACATGCAAAGGACTATCTATAAATGAGTTATGGGTAGAATAATTTTGAGATAATCAAAAGAGGCAAGGTGGTAGAATAAAAGGGAAGTCAGAAAGGATTCAGTAAAATATGAGGCAATGATATGAGCTAAAAGGGTTCAGAGAGAGGAAGTTTGGTGGAGCAGTTGTGATAGTGGGATAGTGAACTGGGCAAGTTTAAAGAACGACCTTGCAGTCATGAGGGCCCAATTGAGGTGATGCAACATAAATTTGGAGTAGACTCATTCAATTGTGTTTCCATATTCTAGGATAAGTTAAATGACAGATATAGTGTGACACCAATCAAATCTCCAATGGCATACTTTACAAAATTTGATATAGTAAAAACAAATTTGACTAGGAAGAATAAATTAGTTAGAAGACTACTGGGGCAAATAATAGAATATTAGGGAAAATTTTTTTAAAAAATTAGTCACAAAAGGGAAATAGCACTTGCAGCTTTCCATTTGTAAAACTAAGCCATGTTCATCAAAATTAGAGGTAACACGCTGTATTATAAATAATAATTCATTTTATTAATAAATTATATTATGAATTAATAATTTAATTATTTATAAATTATGACTATTTTATAAAATAATTAAATTAATAATGATTAAATAAGTAATGATATTTATTAATTAATTAAAAAATGAAGGATTAATTTTAACTTGGAGAAGATTTGGAATATTGGTATCAAATTCCAAAACTATCAAGTGAAGGAAAAAATACTGCAAGTAGCCAGAAAGAAATGATTCAAATATCAAGGAATTCCAGTCAGGATCACACAGGACCTTGCAGCTTCTACATTAAAAGATCAAAGGGGTTGAAATATGATATTACATAAGGCAAAGGAGCTGGGATTACAACCAAGGATCAACTACCCAGCAAAATTGAACATAACATTTCAGGCAAGAAAATGGACATTCAATGCAATAAGGAATTTCCAGACCTTCCTGATGAATACACCAGAGCTCAATAGAAAATCTGATCTTCAAACACAAGTCTCAAGAGAGGCATAAAAAGGTAAACAGGAAAAAAACTTGTTATTCCATTTGGGCAAACTGTTCACATCCCTATAAGTGAAGAGGATACTTGTTAATCTTGAGAATAATGATATTTGAAAGGGATATACAGGGGGGCGGAGCCAAGATGGCAGAGTAGAAAGACTCACCTATGCTAGGTCCGAAACCACAGCCCATAGATTTCCTGTAAAAAGAACTCCTGACAAATTCTGGAAAAGTGGAAGCCGCGCAGCAACACAGTGAAGGAGATTTCCGTTGCAGAGAGCCCTGAAAAACCGACCACAAAGGTACCTCAGACGGGAGCACAATCCTGTCCTGTGGAGTCCTGTCCTCCCCACCCCCGCCCCGGCCATGCGGCACTGAGAGGAGCGAGCAGAGCCCAGCAGGCGTCAGGGACCTGAATCTCCGGTGGCCACGAAGGTCCCTCCACCCACAGACGCACAGGTCAGTGAGAGAGACAGGCTGAGAGGGGAGCGGGGGATCTCCGGGACTCGGACCCCCTGGGAAGCGGCTGCTACGGCAGAGGCTGAGGCAGCTCATCCAGAGCCTCCCAGAGCAGGCAGGAGCTCCACCCCAGCTCCACTACAAAGGATCTCTGTATAAACCCCCTGAGGGAACTGAGC
>JAQQSK010008622.1:0-13433 GCA_028658325.1 Potorous gilbertii
GTTTCTCTTTTTGGATCTCTTTCTGGCAGTGACCAGTGGATTCCATGAATACTTATTTTGCCCTCTGGTTCTGGAATATCAGGGCAGTTTTCCTTGATAATTTCATGAAAGATGATGTCTAGGCTCTTTCTTTGATCATGGCTTTCAGGTAGTCCCATAATTTTTAAATTGTCTCTCCTGGATCTATTTTCCAGGTCAGTTGTTTTTCCAATGAGGTATTTCACATTCTCTTCCATCTTTTCATTCTTTTGGTTTTGTTTTGTGAGTTCTTGATTTCTCAGAGAGTCATTAGCCTCCATCTGTTCCATTCTACTTTTGAGAGAACTATTTTCTTCAGTGAGCTTCTGCACCTCTTTTTCCACTTGGCTAATTCTGCTTTTGAAAGCATTCTTCTCCTCATTGGCTTTTGGAACCTCTTTTGCCAATTGAGTTAGCCTATTTTTCAAGGTGTTATTTTCTTCAGCATTTTTGGGGTCTCCTTTAGCAAGGTATTGACCCATTTTTCATGCTTTTCTTGCATCTCTCTCATTTCCAGTTTTTCCTCTACTTGTCTAACTTGATTTTCAAAATCCTTTTGAGCTCCTCCATGGTCTGTGGCCATGGGATATCTATTTCAGATGTTTGGGATACAGAGGCCTTGACTCCTATGTCTTTCTTTGATGGTAAGCATTGTTCTTCCTCATCCTAAAGAAAAGGCGGAAACATCTGCACATCAAGAAAGCAACCTTCTATGGTCTTATTTTTTTCCCTTTTCTGGGCATTTTCCCAGCCAGTTACTTGACTTCTGAGATTTCTCTCCACCCCTGCCTTGCCTCCAGATCTGCCCAGCTAGTGCTTGGGGTCTGAGATTCAAATGCTGCTTCCCAACCTCAGGGCTTTCAGCAGGGGCAGGGCTGCTATTCAGTGTGAGATTAAGTTCAGTTGCTTGGGTGGGGGCAGAGCCTCCACATGGCGCTCAGTTCCCTTGAGGGGTTTTATGTGCAGACCTATGGGCCCCCGTCCTCTGCTGCCTCTCCTGATGCCTCCCAAGGGGGCTGAGTTACGGAGACACCCTGACCCCTCTCGACCAGCCAGACAGGCTCCCTCACTGACCTTTGGAGTCTGCGGGTGGAGGGACCTGCGCAGCTGTGCGAGATTCCATCTCTGAAGCCTGCTCGGATCCTCTCAGCGCCACAGCCAAAGCAGGGCTAGGCTCTGCTGCAGGTCTGGGCTGTGGGTTAGGAGCTAACACATGTGATTCTTTCTATTCCACCATCTTGGCTCCTCTTCCAAGAAACTTCTTTGACTGACGCAGATGAAGAACTTCTCTGTAAGCTACACTTTGAGAAGCTGATGCATTTCTTCTCCGCAGCAATCACCCAACTGTCCTCACTCCGCTGTTTTGAGGGGAATGATCATTATTACCAAGTTGGTCAGGACTACGGTTCACACAAGCCTGTGCCTAATGTTCTTCAAGGACTTAATAATGGTCAGGGAGGGGGCAGAGTCACGATGAGTGAAACAGAGGCTTGCTTGAGCCCCTCCCCAAACCCCGCAAGTTACATGTAACATTATCCTGAATACATTCCACAGCAGCAAAACAAACAAAATGAGGAAGTAAAACAAATCTCCAATCCAAGACATCATGGAAGGTCGGTAGGAAGGGACTAATTTCACCAGACTCCGAGCACATAAATCAATAGCAGCTTCAGAAGTTTCCAAATGTCTCAACCCAGAAATGCCAAAAAACAGCTTCAAAGGTCAGTGGGGGATATCTCTGTTAGATCTAGGGGAGAATAGTACAAATCTAGTCTCAGCCCCAGGGTGGGGAGAAGAGCAATTTCAGGCCCTATCCAGAGGCAGTGACTGCTTCCAGAGCTGTTAGACCACAGACAGTGGGGGACTGAGAAGCAGATCATAGGGTAATTGGAGGGATTGCTTCACTCCTGCAGAGGTAGGATTCTATTGCTTTTTCATGACCACATCTGTGTCTCAATTCTTGGGTAGCTATCCTGGGGCAAGAAGCAGCACTGGGGTCATGGACCTTGTTGTGGCAGTGGAGAAGGAACTCACCTCACAGTTCCAAGGTAGAAAAGAATGCTAGTGCTGACTCACATATAGTCCAGAAGAGGAATAAACACCTCTCCTTTGATGGTACAAACTTGGAAGAGCTAAAAATTTTTAGGTCCCTAGAAATATCTCTGAAAACAGCTGTGCAAAAGCCCTGATGCTTGGGACAGTACACTCTCCATGCTAGAAGCAGAGATCTACCTTAAAAAAGATCTAAAAAGTCAAGTACTTAGCTGAGAAAATGAGCAAACAGAAGAAAAAAAGTCAGACTATAAAATCTTACTTCAATAACAAGGAAGATTAAAACATACAAGCAGAAGAAAACAAAGTTAAAGTAGTTACATCCAAAACTTCCAAGAAAAATATGAATTTGTCTCAAGCCATAGAAGAGCTCAAGAAGGATTTTGAAAATCAAGTAAGAGAAGTAGAGGAAAAACTGGGCAGAGAAATGAAAGTGATGCAAGACAATCATGAAAATGAGCCAACAGTGTGTTAATGGAGATCCCAAAAATGCTGAAGAAAGTAACACTTTAAATAATTAATAATCAATAACACCTTAATAATAAATAACCTTAAAATGGCAAAAGAGGCCCAAAAAGCAAATGAGGAGAAGAATGCCTTAAAAATCAGAATTGGCCAAATGGAAAAGAAGGTTCAAAAACTCACTGAAGAAAATAATTCCTTAAAAATTAGAATGGAGCAAATAGAAGATAATGCCTCTATAAGTATGTAAATTGTAGGTGGATGGAGCCAAGATGTTGGAGTAGAAAGACCCACGTACTCTAGTTCTCCCCCCATAGCCCATAAAATACCTGCAAAAAATGACTCTAAACTAATTGTAGAGCAGCAGAAGTCACAAATTGACAGAGTGAAAGAGATTTCCAGCCCAAGATAGCCTGGAAGGTGAATAGGAATCACACCAGGCTTAGAGTGGAGTGAAGCCCTTGGAGCACAGCACAACCTTGGCCATGCTGCAGGAGCAGGCCTCAAAGGTGGAATCCCTGGCATCAACTGTGGTTCTCAGAGTGTCAACCCACAAACACCAAAGACATCTTGAAAGGTCACTAAGAAAGCACTTTCACCTGGGTTGAAAAGAAACTCAGCCTGGCCTCAGCAGCTGCAGTATAGCATCCATTTTAGGAATCCTCTGCCTAAAGTTCCTGGGGGAATCAAGCAGTTGATCTTAATCTCAGCCCTCAGTGGTGGTCCTGGGTGAGGATGGGCATGCTGGTATGGTGGAACTAGAGGGGGTTGTGTAGAGGGAACATGACTCACAGATTCTGGGCAGAAAAGCTCTATGCACTAGTGTCAGAGAGAAGTGCAGTCCAAAAGAATGAGAAAATAGAAGATAATAGTGAAATATCTCACTGGAAAAACAACTGACCTGGAGAACAGATCTAAGAGAATCAATTTAATTATGAGACTACCTGGAAGTCATGATCAAAAATAGAACATAGACATCATTTTTCATGGTATTATCAAGAGAAACTTCCCTGATATTCTAGAACCAGAGAGTAAAATCAATATTGAAATAATTCACCAATCACCTCCTGAAAGATATCTGAAAAGTGAAACTCCTAGGAATATTGTAGTCAAATTCCAAAGATCCCAAGTCAAGGAGAAAATAACGCAAGCAGCTAAAAAGAAACTATCCAAGTATTGTGGAAATATAATCACAGGATCTAGCAGCTTCTACCTTAAGGGATCAAAGGGATTGTAATATGATATTCCAGAAGTCAAAAGAATTAGAATTAAAACCAAGAATCAAATACCCACCTACCCTACCTTTCCCTGAGTGTAATACTACAGGGGAAAAAATAGTCATTCAATGAAATAGAGGACTTTTAAGCATTCTTGATGAAAAGACCAGAGCTGAATAAAAAATTTGACTTTCAAGCAAAAGATTCAAGAGAAGCATGAAAAGGTAAATGGGAAAGTAAAATTATCAGGGATTTACTAAAGTTGAACTGTTTACAGTCCAATATAGAAAGATAATATTTGTAATTCTTGAAACTTTTCTCAGTGTTTGGGTAGTTGGAAGGATTACACACACACACACACACATACTTACAGATAGAGAGCACAGAGTGAGTTGAATAGGAAGGGATGATATCTAAAAAAATAAAATTAAGGGGTGAGAGAGGAATATATTGGGAGGAGAAAGGGGAAAATGGAATGGGGCAAATTATCTCACATAAAAAAGGCAAGAAAAAACTTTTTCAAAGGAGGGGAAATGTGGGGAGGTGAGAGGAAAAAAGTGAAACTTACACTCTGCACATTTGACTTAAGGAGGGAAAAACATGCTCACTCAATTTGGTATGAAAATCTATCTTACACTACAGGAAAGTAGGGGAGAAGGGGATAAGTGGGGTGGGGGGATGGTAGAAGGGAGGGCAAATGGGAAGAGGAAGTAATTAGAAGTAAGCACTTTTGGGGAGGGACAAGGTCAAAAGAGAGAATAGAATAAATGGGGGGGCAGGGTAGGATGGAGGGAAATATAGTTAGTCTTACACAACAGAACTATTATGATAATCTTTTGCAAAACTACATATATAACCTGTATTGAATTAATTGGCTTCCCAGTGAAGATGGGTGAGGAAGGGAGAGAAATTAGAACTCACAGTCTTAGGAACAAATGTTGAAAATTGTCTTTACATGCAAGTGGGTAATAAGAAACACAGGTAATGGGGTATAGAAATCTATCTTGCCTTACAAGATAAGAGAGAAGATGGGGATAAGGGAAGGGAGGGATGTGATAGAAGAGAGGGCAGATGAGGGGAAGGGGTAATCAGAATGCACTGCGTTTTGGAGTGTGGGGAGGAGAGAGATGGAGAAGATTTGAAACTCAAAATTTTGTGGAAATGAATGTTGAAAACAAAAAATAAATAAACAAAAAGAATGCAAATTATAAAACAAAACCAATGGAATGAAAAAAAAAAAGATTATGTGAAATATCTCATTGGAAAAACAACTGTCCTGGAAAATTGACAGGAGGAGGGGATAAGAGGTGGGTGGTCAAAAAGAGGCAAAATGAGGGAGGAGGCATCAGAAGCAAACACTTGAGGTGGGAGAAGGTCAAATCAGAGAACAGAATAAATAGTGGGGCAGGATAAGGTGGAGGGAAATATAGTTTGTCTTTCATAACAACTATTAAGGAAGTGTTTTGACTCCATATATATCCTGCATCAAATTGCTTGCCTTCTAAATGAGGGTAGGTGGGGAGGGAGAAAGGAAGAGAATTTAGCACTCAAAGTTTGAATAATGAATGTAAAAATTGTTTTCACATGCAACTGGGAAATAAGATACAGAAGCAATGGGATATAGATATCTACCTTGCCCTACAAGAAAATAGAAGGGAGGGGATAAGATAAGGGGATGGGGTGATAGAGGAGATGGCACATTGGAGTGACAGATAATCAGAATGTACATTTTCTTTGGTGGAGGGAGCAGATGGATGAGGAGATAATTTGGAACTCAAAATCTTATTAAAGTGATTGTTGAAAACTAAAAAGGACATATTAATGAACATACAAAATATTGTTATTGAGTGATTAGATTTCAATATGTTACCAATGGCATGAATAAATAAGTGTAAGTCACAGAACACCATTGAATGCTAAAGAACAGAATTTGTGAGGTAAGTGAAAAGACAAACAGCAATAGTTGGCAATTTAATTTTTAAAATATGCAGGGAATTTTTAAAAAATTTGATCAGATTCTATAAGAAAATCCTCATATGTACATTTTAAAGTGAAAATTATAAATATTACTTTTATAGACCATAATAATAGGAACAAACACTAAAGAAAATATGATTAATAAAGAATTCAATGCACAAAAGAATATATCGAAAGACAAAATAGCAGTGGTAATAAAAATGTTATTAAAGGTAACAACAAACCCATATTTATGGTCTGCGAGTAAACAATTCTTGAAGATGAATGTATATTCCTGAATGTTTACATTGGCAATGGTGAGAAAGAGTTTCTTAACTTGGACTTTCAGTTTAAGCAATTAGAAATTCAAAACAATAATATATTTACACTGAACACAGAATGAAAAACAATCACAACTAAAAAGAAACGAATAAAATTACAAGCAAAAAGATTTAATAAATGGTAGAGCTTTTGAAAATTAGAAATTGTTTATAAAATTTGTTAGAAGAAGAGTCAGGAAAATCAAATTTACAAAATCAAGAAATAGAGGAGGAAATTACAAACACTAGTAATGAGTTAAAAACCCTATAAATTTCATGAGTGCGTATAATAATTCATAGTGCCATTTCGTTTCATTTGTTCTTGTCCTCACCCTTTTGTTTATATATTTTAGTACTTGTATTTGCTTATAGATTTTAAAATAGCTTTTATTTGGGGAAAGGGGAAATGTACATTAATGAATATCATTCATGCCTTCCTGAAGGCTGAGGAAAAATCAACTTCATAATTTGAAAGGGAGGGAGGAAAAAAAATCATAGGAGGAAACAGACAAAACTATATTGCTTGTTCTATTGAGCATGCAAATTCATCAATCCTAGCATCTAATCTACCATATCAGTCAAGTGTTCATATAAAGTTCAGTCTGGAATTGTCTTTGTATGTGTGGTGCTCAGTACAATACTCTGCTTAATAAATGCTTGTAAGTTAGTTGATTGACCTACGTTAACTATGACATTCCGTGTCTGGTACTTTTTAACGACTTTATCCATGACTCTGAGCAGGTGCCTCATCAACACATGCCATCTCTCTCTTTGGGAATACAGCTAAGCACCAGTATAAATTAATAGTAACTATTTTTAGCAGAACGCTGATTTCTTATCAGAAGAAGTCTTGGCACCAGCTGTAGTGAAATCAGATTTGCTGATTAACTTTTCTTTTGCAATGTTGATCTTTTGACTCCCTTGGTGGATAGTGTATCAAAAGACTCCAATTAAGTAACGAGAAAAATTGCAAACTACTTCAACATGTCCATTAATGCTATTTTGTTTGTTTCAAATAGCCTGAGTTGACCACTTATTCATTCTTTCTGATTTGTTTTTCTTCTTTTAATGTTCTATAGGAATTGGTAACAGGATAGAGGGGGTAGAGAGCAACAGAGAATGACAGAGCAAGACAGAGAGAGAGACAGAAAGAGAGACAGAGAGAGATAGAGAAAGTCAGAGAGAGACAGACACAAACGGAGAGATACTGACAGAGATACAAACAGGCATAGAAAGAAAGAGACAGAGAGGGGAGAATGAGGAAGGAAAAGAGAGATATCTCATCTTAGCTACTAACTTACTGTTTAACTTTCAAAAAATGTATTTCCATAGATCCCCTTTGTAGATATTCAGCCTGTAATTTATAGAAAGGAGGGTGCTAGGTTAAATGATGATTACAGTCCATTCATATCTCTATGTTTTATAGTTCCGTAAAAGTCAAGGCAAAGCATAAAAAAGTTTAAGCTAACTAAATCTTTGGTGTAAGTATCCAGTTAATCAATATTTTCATTTACAATAGTTTATAAAGATCGGTTACATTTATTAATGGCCAATATGAATTGCTAAAAACTTTAGGAAGCTATATTTACATCTTGTTCTATTAAAGGTTAGTGGCATATTTTCGAGATTGATGGTTAAGTTTGGGAAGCAATCTGTGGTCAATGAACCCAAGTCACCCAATGTCAAATCTTTTGGTGATGGAGAATTTTCTTATCTTAGCCTTCATTTATAAATAAGGCTTCATAGTTTAAAAAGCTGCTCCATGAATAGTAGGCATATGATACAAACGTTCTTATCATCAGTTTTTAAATTGTGAGGAAAAACTTTGAAATTCTTGGGGTGCAAAAAGGAATGTGAATCAGCAGTTATTGTTATCCTCATTGTCATTCTTTAATTCTGTTTGTTCTTTCTAATACCGCAGATATTTCTCTCTCACATGAGGCATAGCTCTGCAGCTAATTGAAAGCCCTAAGGAGCTTCACTTAAACATTTAAAAGATATTATATCTGCAGAAGTAATATAATGATATTTAGATTTCCATATACTTCACAAAACAATACAATGAAAGTGCTATGTTTACATGTATGTATAAATATATGTATGTGTGCATTTTATATACACACCCACACACACATACACACACACATTATTATACACAGTATGGCACCATTAGGTCAGGAATTAGCCTTAGATATTGTGGTTAATACTCTGACCTACAATCTCAGGAAAAGACTTTTTCTGGGTGAGATGGCTCCATTTGTACTTTCTGCTACTAGCAAGACTGTGGATGATGGATCATTTGAATTTGGGAATAGTTCTAAGTTTCAGTAGGGCTAAAACCAATATGGGGCCAGTGGGCATGCTCAATTCAACATCAATATTGTTGACCATCATATGTGCCATAAGACTTTGTAAGAAAGAGTCAATTAACTCATCTAGGTCAGAAAAGTGAAAGTGAAGTGAAAGGTCAGTGAATGTCTACTGCACTTCCAGTCATGGGTAAGATCAGAGAAAGGGAAGGAAGAGGATTAGGAAGAGGGGAATGGACTAGGAAAGAGAGAGAAATAGAGAGAAGGAAGAAAATGAAGGGAGAAGGGAGGGGAGGAAGAGTAGGGAGATAAATGGAAAGAAAGGGAAAAAAGAAGAGGAACTACTATTCAGGGAAGCTTATCATCTAGAGGTATTCTTTTTTGTTTAGATCTGACCATTCAAATACCCTCATTACTTCTCCCCGATCCTTATCTAACGAATTTCAGGAGCTTTCCATCACCTTCGAGAACATCAAATTTAAATTCTCTTCTCTTCTCACTGTCTCTCTCTGTCTCTGGGTGTGTGTGTGTGTGTGTGTGTGTGTGTGTGTGTGTGTGTGTGTGCATGTGGTTTCTTTATATTCTGGATTCTTCCTACTATTTTTCATTTTTCTTATTCTTTACTCCTTTCTGCTTCACAATTCAGCTATACTGGACTGTTTGCCGTTTCTCTAATGCACTGGCTGTTCCCAATGCCTGGAATACTCTAGTCTCCCCCCTCCAATTCTTGGGTTCCTGAGTTTCTTTCAAGATGGTTCAAGTCCCGGCTTCATCAGGGAGCTGCATTAGCTGTTTGGGCCCTCTCTTCTGAGATTTGTTCATATCTATATATCTTATATAAGCCATGTATTATGTTGCCCCCCCCCCCTTTTGCAATGTATATTCTTCAGAGGCAGGGGATTTTTTTTTGGTTTTCTTCATACCCTCAGCACTTCTAATAGTGCCAGAGACACTGCAAGTGCTTAATATATGCTTGATGACTATGACAGCTTTGAAAAATCTTAAGTGGAGAACTCAAGATTTCTGAAGTTTTTCTGTAAAAGAGCTTTCTCGTTTTTTCAAACCCATGAACTAAAGAAAAATACATACAACCTTCTTAATCGCTGCAACAAGCGAGAAAATAAATCACGATAGAAACTTTAGAACACAGTAGGGAATTTAGTCTACTTCATTACTGTAGAACAAGATCTATTTAAATCAAGCCTCAAATACACACACATACATGTGTGTGTGTGTGTATGTATAGACCAATTTCCTTAATGAATATAGATGCAAAAATTTATATAAAATATTAGCAAAAAGATTATAGCAAATTATCACAAGAATAATATACTTTGATCAGATAGGATTTAACCTAGTAGTTCAGGACTGGTGTAATATTAGGAAATCTATTAACATAATTGATCACATCAACAACAAAACTAACAGTCACCATATGATTACCTCAATAAATGAAGAAAAAGCTTTTGACAAAATACAACACCCATTCCTGTTAAAAACACTAGAGAGTATAGGAATACATTGAGCCTTTCTTAAAATGACAAGTAGCATCTACCTAAATCTATCAGCAAGCGTTTTATATAATGGGGATAAGATAGATGCCTTTACAAAAGGAGCAGTGGTGAAAAAAGGATATCGTTTATCACCACTGTTATTCAATACGGTACTAGAAATTTAGCTTTAACAATAAGAGAAGAAAAAGAAATTGAATAAACTAGAATAGTCTAAGAGGAAACTGAGTTATCATTCTTTTCAGATGATTAGATGATATACGTAAAGAATCAAGTAAAAAACTACTTGAAATACTAAGCTACTTTAGCAAAGTTTCAAGATATATGATACACTCACACAAATCCTTAGCATTCCTATATGTTACTGACAAAGTCCAATAGCAAAAATTCCATTTCAAGTTATTGTAGACATTATAAAATATGTGGGAGTTTACCTGCCAAAACAAATCCAGGAATATAAGAACACAATTAAGAAACATTTTTCACACAAATAAAGTCAGATCTAAATAATTAAAAACGTCAGTTGGTCATGGGTAGGCTGAGCTAATATAATGAAAATGACAATTATACATAAATGAATTTACATATGCAGTGTCATACAAACCAAACTACCAAAAGTTATTTTATAAAACTAGAAAAAATGATATCAAGATTTATCTGGAAGAACAAAAGTTCCAGAATATGAAGGAAATTAATGAAAAAAAATGTTAGGGAAGGTGACTTAGTCATACTAGATCTTAAATTGTATTATAAAGCAGCAATTATCAACTCTATTTGATGCTGGCTAAGAAATGGAGAGATAGATTCATGGAATGGTTTAGGGACACAAGATCCAATAGTCAATAATTATCACAGTCTACTGTTAGATATACCTAAAGACTCTAGTTTATGGGATAAGAAGTCACTATTTGAGAAAAACTGCTATAAAAACCTGGGCATAGACAAATATCTATCACTGTGTACCAAAACAAAGTCCAGATGGGTACACAATTTAGATAGATAGGCTGATACTGTAAACAGACTAGGGGAGCAGAGAATAGTTTATCTGTCAGATGTATGGAGAATGTAGTAATTAAAGACCAAACAAGAGATAGAGAACATTATGAAGTGCAAAATGGATAATTTCGATTACATTGAATTGAAAAGATTTTGTACAAACAAAGCCCATGAAAACAAGATTAGGAAGGAAGCAGAAAACTGGGAAAGAATTTTAAAACCAGTCTCTCTCACAAAGCCCTCATTTCTGAAATAATTAGAGACCTGTGTCAAATTTATAGGAGTACTTGTCATTTCCCAATTGGCAAATGGTCAAAGTATATGAATAGGCAATTTTCCGAGGAAGAGATTAAAGCTATCTATAATCATGAAAAAATGTTCTAAATCACTATTGATTAAAGATGCAAATCAAAACAACTCCGAGGTACCACATCAGACCTATCAGATTGGTTAATATGAAAAAACAGGAAAATGATAAATGTTGAAGTTGTGGGAAAGTTGGAAGACTAATTCATTATTAGTTGAGCTGTGAGCTGATCCCAACCATTCTGTAGAGGAATCTGGAACTATGCCAAAGGGCTATAAAAATGTGCATACCATTTGACCCAAGAATATAACTTCTAAGTCTGTATTATAAAGATATTATTGAAATGGCAAAGGGTCTCACATTTACAAAAATATTTATAGCAGCTCTCTTTGTGGTGGCCAAGAACTGGACATTGAAGGGATGCCCATCAATTGGGGAATGGCTGAACAAGTTCTGATATATGAATGGAATGGAGTACCATTGTGTCATAAGAAATGATGAACAGGCAAACTTGAGAAAACTAGAAAGGTTTATGTGAACTTATGCTAAGTGAAGTGAGTAGAACCAGGAGAACAAAGTACACAGTAACAGCCACATGGTGCTATCACTGATTTTGATAGGCTTTGCCCTTCTCAGCAATGCAAAGACCTAAAACAATTTGAAAGAAGTCATGATGGAAAATGCCATCTGCATCCATCTATAAGGAGTCTGAATACAGAGAGAAGCAGACTATTATATTTTTGTTTTGTTTTGTTACTTCTTTCTCATGGTCTCTCTCATTCATTATAATTCTTCTATACAATATGACTGATGCAAAAATATATTTAATATGAAAGTAACTGTAAATGCTATATTAGATTGCAGGTCATCTTGAGAAAGGAAAGGGGAGGCAGGGGAAAAATTTAAAACTTATGGAAGTAAATGTTGAAAACTTAAAATAAATAAACATAAAAAGAAAAAAGAGAGACATTCTAGGAGGGGAAGAGGAAGAGAGAAGGAGAGTTTCTAGGTGAAAATCTGCAAGTGCCAAGAATTGAGTAGGACTGGCTGTTTAATGTAGTAAACAGCATTTTTGGGAGAATAGTATGAAAAGTGATACAATGCAAAATAAAGTTAGAATGGCAGGTTGGAACTAGACTGAAAAAGACTTTAAATATAACAGTAATGGGTTTTTAGTTTAATCTATAAATGAATGAGTAGACTTAATTGTATTTGAGCAGGGGAATGGCATGGTTAGAAGTCAGATCTGAGGTGGAGCCAAGATGGCGGAGTAGAAAGACTCACATATGCTAGCCTCCTAAAATCACAGCCCATGGATTTCCTCTAAAAAGAACTCCCAACAAATTCTGGAACAGTGGAAGCCGCACAGCAACACATTGAAGGAGATGTCCATTCCAGAGAGACCTGAAAAACCGATCCCAAAGGTACATCACACACCAGAGAGGAGCGGAGCCCTCCCCTGCCCTGTGGAGCCCTGCCCTGCCCTGGCTACGTGGCACAGAGAGGAGCAAGCAGATCTGAGCAGGCTTCACGGACAGAATCTCCAGCTGCTGCGAAGGTCCCTCTGCCCACAGACGCACAGGTCAGTGAGAGAGACGGGCTGAGAGGGGAATGGGGTGTCGATGGGACTCAAGCCCTCTTGGGAGGCAGCAGCAGATACAGTGGCAGAGGCAGCAGGCGGCTAGAGGCTCCTGGAGCAAGCAGGAGCTCTGCAGCAGCTCCATGACAAAAGGTCTCTGCATAAACCCCCTGAGGGATCTGAGCCAAGAAGGCAGCCCTGCCCCCACCTGAGCACCAGAAATTAAGCTCCCATTGAATAGCAGTCAGGCCTGCCGCCAAAAGCCCTGAGGCTGGGGAGCAACATTTGAATCTCAGACCCCAAGCACTAGCTAGGTGGACCTAGGCCAGGGGGGAGAGAACTCTCAGAAGTCAAGTAACTGGCTGGGAAAATGCCCAGAAAAGGGAAAAAAAAATAAGACCATAGAAGGATATTTTCGTGGGGAACAGATGATTCCACTATTCCTCTCTGACGAAGAAGACCAATGCTTACCATCAGGTAAAGACAGAGGAGTCAAGGCCTCTGTATCCCAAACATCTGAAATAGATATCCAGTGGGCTCAGGCCATGGAAGAGCTCAAAAGGGATTTTGAAAATCAAGTTAGACAGGTGGAGGAAAAACTGGGAAAAGAAATGAGAGAGATGCAAGAAAAGCATGAAAAATGGGTCAATACCTTGCTAAAGGAGACCCCAAAAATGCTGAAGAAAATAACACCTTGAAAAATAGG
>JAQQSK010008623.1:0-13433 GCA_028658325.1 Potorous gilbertii
AACAATTCATGAGCCCAAACCACTTGACACAAATAGTTCACAGTGAAGTAAAAGTAAAGACAACAATCAGAGAATGAATCCCTCAGGTATAAATATGAGGCACATTTTCACACAAATAATGGGAAGTCAAGGGAAGAGTGGACCTATGCCGAGTATGCTAGTGAAAAGATACATATAAGCCATACATGTGGCCAAGCAAACTCAAATTTCTGGTATCTCAAGAACCTGATTCCCTTTCTCTTATTCTGGAATTTCCATGTTGCTTTATATTTTTTTTAAATTTTTGGAATAAAGCAATAACTTCCATAGGATAATATAATAAAAAAGTTCGCACACGAAATTGCAACTCTATCACGTAGAGCTTGTTTTCCTATTGAATAGGTTTAAATGAACTTTTGAAAAATTATCATCTTTATTCAATTCCCCCAATCTAGAGATCACCATTAGACACAAATAATTACACATATTGAATCATTCTACATATACACATATTTATCACTTCTTTCTCTTTACGTAGATAGTGTCTTCACAGGCTTTTGTTGTTACATTGTATATTTATAATAGTCACAGTGTTCCTTTTCTATGAGAACAGTGTCTTTGCTGGGTAGTTCTTACAATGGTATTCCTTAGAGGTGCTTTTCTCTTTACCTTAAATCCTCACAGCAGAGTTGATTCTCCCTCTATTTAAAGTAGAGCTGGCGTGATTTCTTTTTATATATCAACCCAAAAGGCATAGCTAATCTAGATCTTACCCATATGGTATCAACTGCCCTTGAATGAGCAAGGACCCCAAATACTCTCAGGTTGATTAAAATAGTTCATGTTAATTAAGGGAGTGAAAAATAAAAACATTTCTTTAAAATTGCTGTAAAAACAGTGAATGAGACACTCTCAAGTTTTGTAACCTTTCCTGTCTATACACATAGACATTTTATGTCTGAAGTGGGAAAAGTCTAAAAGCCTAAGATCCTTTTACTAACATGTCTTCAACAATGATTTATGGAATCAACACTTAGAGTGCCAATCTGAGCTTTTCCCTTCTATAAGAATTGAACTCCGCTCACAATTTTGTTGAACTATGTTATATTTAACTTAGTAAGCAATAGAGTAAGAAAGAATTATCGGAAATGAAATAACAATACCAGGGAAAAGAAAGCAAATAGACATGGTTCAGACTCCCTGCTTTTTGATGAAGATGCCATAGAAATATTGGTTGTTAAGAGAGGGATTAGTGGCTTTTTATGTGTTTATTTCCTTCTACTGAGATGAGTCCTCGAAAAAATTTATGATCTCAGAAAAAACTCTAGATGTAGATCTCTGAAAGGATAAGCATCCCAAAATTGTAAAGCTATTTTCTTAAATGAAGAAAAAAGACTGTAGAAGTGAGAATGCTAACACGTTCCTAAGTATACAATTGAATGTTCAATAGGTGGAAGCTGAGGTAGGTATTCTGGATGATGAGACAGATTCTGAAAATATAAGGATCATCTCATAGAAATGTGAGCCATACTTCCTCCATAAACCAGAGTAGTAGGTTAGTGTCACAGAGGATAACAGTTTCTCTGTCCCATCAAACAGGACATGTCTTTCTGAGAGATATGGTATTGGTTGTGGGAGACTTGCGACTTTCTAATTGTGCACTGTGATTTTCATAACTTAATTTCTCCAGGAAGACAGTAGGTGAGCATAAGTGGGACAATGGGTAAATAATTTAGGTGACATGTAATCCCAGGTTAAAGGAGGCAGAAAGTGGACTCAAGATGCAGTAGAGTGCCAAGAATCATGACAAGAGACCCTGAGAAGAAAGTGATTCATAAAACAGATTCAATATGTTTGTCACTGGTAATGGAAGATGGTTAAGGGGATTTGACAATCAGAAAAGGGATTAAGATTGATTAGTAGTTTATTAGGAACACAGAAAGGCCTATTACCTGTTGTCAACTTGTTGAATTGGTATGGGGTGATTTATACTGAATGAAAACTATCAGTATTGACTGTCTCAGTGTCACCAACATTCTCCAGTGCTTTGGAATAAAGACTAGGACAATGTTCTCACAGAAGGTCTGGAAAGCAACTTCTCCCTGTGAGGAACAAGATTTTCTTCCTCTTTTTTAGAGAGTAATACATGCAAATTAGGTCCCTCCCTACTGGGATAAAAAGCAGCCTCAAATCTGTAGCTGTATCTGTGGGAGAGCAGCTCAAGCTCTTTGTGTCCTAGAAGATTAGCCTAGAAGCTTAGCATGAAATTGAGACTGAACTGGATTTTCCTTCTCAGTATTTTCCAAGGTAATTTTATGGAGAGGCATGGACAATTGAAATGCTGACTGAATGTGACTATTGACCTTAATACAATGTCTCTGTGTATAAGTGTGATATGGAGCTGATGGAGTCTAGGGGACATGTAACACAGCCTGTGGGTTCCTTGTGTCTCTCCTGCATAACTTCTGGATTTACCTTTAGTAGCTCCTGTATGTACTAGGTCTGCCAGGTTCCAAAGAAGGGACTGGAATAGATTGCACGTATTAGTACTGGGGGAAGTAGTACTTCACAGATTCCATGAAAGGTTAATTCACCATCTCCAGAGATGATGGCAACAGCATGTTATATCTACATATGAAATCTCTTAACACTGGGGATACAGTTCTGTATTATTGTACAAGAGACACAGTGAGGAAAAAAGAATGGGAGGTCAGACAGAAACTTCCCCTGCCAGGAGATGACGAGTCAGTGAGTCCAGAAGGAAGTTGAGCTCATCATGCACAGAATCCCAGATGCCTACATCCAGGAACAGGGGTAGAATGAAGGTGGACTATTTCTATTTATGACCTTTAGTTTTTTCTTCTGTCCCAGGAGAAAGAAACTTTTCCGGTAGGTAACTATCATTCTCAATTCCCCACTCTCACTTCAACCCTCACCCCATAATCAGTCAATAGTTACGTCATGTCAATTCTACTTTCATCACATATCTGGTATACTTTTTCATCTTTCCTCAGGTATTGCAATGACCCTGAGGCAGGCTCTTACCAGCTCAACTGTGACTATTACGCTAGCCTGCTGGTTGTTCTTTCAGCATCAGTGCTCTCTCCTCCAGTTCATATTGAAGTCAGCTATCAAGATTATCTTTCTGAAGCGCAAGTCTGACCATTTCCCCCAAATTTCAGAGACTCTGTATTACCCTGAAGTTAAAATACCCCATCCTAGTTGGCTTTTAAAATCTTCCATAGCATGACTTCTTTGTATCTTATCCTACCTTACTCCCTTCCACATACTAAACAGTCTCATGACAGTGACTTCCTTTCTGTTCCTTTCACAAGGGCTTCACTGTTTTGAATTCTTCTCCTCTTCTCTACCTCCTGACCCCTTTGTTTTCCTTTAAATCTTACCTAAAATCTTCCCCCCTTTTCCTTTCCCATCTTCTCCAATTCTAGCACTGTTGTGCTGCATATATATGCTTATGTATACAGATAAATTAAAATTTATGTACATATTCATACATATGTATATGTAATTTTTATTTTATCTCTGAATGAGACTGTCCTCCTTAAAAACAGGGAGTATATTTTGTCTTCCTTTTTATCCCATTAGTTAGCATAGCAATGTACCTGGCACAAATTAAGTGCTGAATAAATAAATACATGTTGCTTATTTGACCTTCTGTTCTTTTCTGATTGTGACTCTCCCATATTGCTGAAATATGTTCTATTCGTGATTTACATTTTCGTGTATGTAATGAGTAAATTTACTGACATTTATCATATTATGCACAAAAGTATCCATATGAAATTATAACAAAGCATTGCCTATTGCTGCAAGTTAAATTGCAAATTTAACCTGAGAATAAGATGGATGAGTGACTGCCTCATTCTCCAGTCAAAGACTTCAAGTAAAAGGCAGCAAACCTTTCACAGATTTTGGAGAGTACAGAAAAAAGAACTGGACAAGATAAGTGATATCAAGGACATAAGGTCAACGGGAGTGATTATACAGCTGAGGCATGGGGAAAAACATGATTATTTAGAAGTTGGGAATGGGGCCTAAGAGCAGAATTATTTGTGATGAAGAAGTGGTTAATAATTGAATGCACTTGCATGTTCTAAGATAAATGGCCTAGACTTCTTGGGAAAGCAAAACAGATATTTTTGAGGGATAGTGTGATGGTGTAAAGTTATTAGGCCCTATACTCTTATGGCAAGCCATATTTCCTCAATGTTTGCATTATTATTTGAGACAGGAATAGAGTAGTGGTTAGCAAGAGAAAGGGATTTCAAAACTTAACCCATTATAGTCAGCTGAATTCTGAGCTAAGTTCAGAGATCTAAAACCAAAACTAAGCAGTGAGTTACAGACATTATCAATTAATTGTAAGAAAAGGATATAGGATTTTAATGTTTTTATTTTAATGTTCTCAGTATTATATGCATACAGCAATGTTACATTGTAATGTAATTAAAATTGGATGGCATTTCCCCTTCATTGATAGGCCTATGTTACCACCTGGGTCACATGGAAGCCTGAATCACATGAGACTAAGTCACATGCAGTCTGTGGTGGAACTAGTTTGCTGAATAGGTAGAATAGGAGGAGGTAAGCTAAAGTACAGCTGAGAGGAAGTTGGTCAGACTCTAGTCAGAACTAGGAAGAATGCAGGCAGCTGGCTACCATGAATGAAAGGGTTTGTTTGTGATTTTATTTAATGGAACTGGTTTGTGGGAAGCCTAGCAGGAGAAAAGCATGGGGAAGGTCTTATTGTCTGCTTTGTTATCGTATGTAAATTTTGTTTACTATGATGGATTTGACTTTCTGGTGTCTGAATAAATATTTTGATTCTGTCTTCCATGTGGAGAGTGTTGAACTTCACAATACAAAATTGTGCCAGGAAATTTATGGTCGCTGTAGACATGGTGAATATTACATTGGGCTACACACATGTGTTATGCACAGATTAAAAATGCCTTTGCATAGGGCCAAAGGATGTCCCTTCACAACTTGTCAGGAAGTTTAAAGAAATGTTTACATCTTTAGCTGATGTAAGGAATTTCATTAATCAACCTGACAGATTTTTTAGGCCTTGAAATATGAAGGTAATTGACCCTATTTGAGGAACATCTGGTGACTGACAGAACAACACAGTCCCAAAATTATTTTTTAAATGTATTGATTTATTTTTAATTTTCAACATTCATTTCCACCAGATTTTGAGTTCCAAATTTTCTCCTCATCTCTCCCCTTCCCCCACCACATAGACATTGCACATTTTGATTACTCCTTCCCTCAATCTGCCCTCCCCTTTATCAAATTCCTCACTTCCCTTACCCCCATCTCCTCCACCTTCTTGTAGGACAAAATAGATTTCTATACCCCATTACTTCTATTTCTTATTTTACAATTGCATGCAAAAACAATTCTCAACATTTGTTCCTAAAACTTTGAGTTCCAACTTTTTTCTCTTCCTTACTCCTATCCCAACTGAGAAGGCATGCAATTTAATATAGGCCACACTTGCGTAGTCATGTAAAACTTTCCATGATAGTCATGTTGTGAAAGACTATATTTCCCTCCATTGTGTCCTGCTCCCCATTTATTCTATTTGCTCTTTTGACTTTATCCCACCCCAAAAGTGTTTACTTCTAAGTACTCTTTCCTCTCATTTTCTCTCCCTTCTATAACACCACCACACTTATTCTCTTCTCCCCAACTTTCTTTTTTTTAATATAAATTTATTTATTTAACTTTTACATTCATTTTCACAAAATTTTGGGTTCCAAATTTTCTCCCCATTTGTCCCCTCCCCCCAAGCCAATACATCTCCTCAACTTTCTGGTAGTGTATGATAGATTTTTCACGCGAAATTGAGTGTGCATGTTTTTTCCCTTCTTAAACAAAATGTGAGGAGAATAAGCTTCAATTTTCCCCTTTCACCTCCTCCAACTTCCCCTTCACCGAGAAAGTTTTTCCTTGCCTCTTTAATGAGACAAAATTTGCCACATTCCATTTCTCCCTTTCTCTTCCCAATATATTCCTCTCTCACCCCTTAATTATATTTTAGATATTGTCCCTTCCTATTTACCTTACCCTTTGCCATCTATCTACCTACCTACCTATCTATCTCTCTCTCTCTCGCTCTCTATCTATCTATCTGTCTGTATAATCCTTCCAACTAACCAAATACTGAGAAAAGTTTCAAGAGTTTCCATGTAGAAATGTTAACAATTCAACTTTAGTAAGTCCTTTATGGTTGCTCTTTCTTGTTTTCCTTTTTGTGTTTCTCTTGATTCTTTTGTTTGAAAGTAGAATTTTCTGTGCAGCTTTGTTCTTTTCATCAAGAATGTTTGCAAGTTCTCTATTTCACTGAGTGACCAATTTTCCTCTGAGGTATTACACTCAGTTTTGGTAAGAAGGAGTTTCTTGGTTTTCATCCTAGTTCATTTTACTTCTGCAATATCATATTCCAAGGCCTCAGGTCCCTTAATGTAGAAGCTGCTAGTTGTATTATCCCAATTTTATTTCCACAATATTCAAATTGTTTCTTTCTGGCTGCTGCAATATATTTTCTTTTTGAGCTGTGAACTCTGGAATTTGACTACAATATTCCTTAGAGTTATCCTTTTGAGTTCTCTTTTAGGAGGTGATCTTCAGATTCTTTCAATATTGTTTTTGTACTCTGGTATTAGAATATCAGAGCAGTGTTCCTTGACAATTTCATGAAAGATGAGGTCTAGGCTCTTTTTTTGATCATGACTTTCAGGTAGCCCAATAATTTTTACATTGTCTCTTTTCTATCTATTTTCCAAGTTAATTATTTTTTCCAATGAGGTATTTAACATTGTTTTCTATTTCTTCATTCTTTTTGTTTTGTTTTGTAATTTCTTGGTTTCCCATAAAGTCATTAGTTTTCATCTGCTACATTCTAATTTTTAAAGAACTGTTTTCTTCAGTGAACTTTTGAACCTTCATTTTTTCCTTTTTCGCTAATTCTGCTTTTTAAAGCATTTTTCTCCTTACTAGTTTTTTGGATCTCTTTTGTCATTCGAATTACTCTTTTTAAAGGTGTTATTTTCTTCAGTACTTTTGTGGTCTCCTTTAGCACCCTGTTGACTCACTTTTCATAATTTTCTTGCATCACTCTCATTTCTCTTCCCAAATTTTCTCCACCTCTCTTACTTGATTTTCAAAATCCTTTTTGAGCTTTTTCATGCCCTGAGACCACAGCATATTTTTTGAAGGTTTTGGATGTAGAATCCTTGACATTGATGTCTTCCTCTGATGTTATACATTATTCTTCCTCATCTGAAAGAATGGAAGAAACTACCTGTTTGCCATGAAAGTAACCTTCTATCATCTTATCGTTTTTCCCTTTTTTTGAACATTTTCCTTTTACATGACTTTGGAGTCCTCTGTCAAGTAGAGGGTATACTCTAGGGACCTGTAAATTCTGAGTTGCTCCAAGGTGACAAAATCAAGGAAGAGGAGTTTACTTCTCTCCTGGCCTGTGCTCTGGTCTGGGAACAACCAGAAGCTTTTCTGTTCAGGATCTGTGAGTAGAATTCTTTCTCGAGAGCCTCCATCACCTCCATCAGACAGTGTTCCTCCTCATCGGAGGGCCACCACTCAAGGCTGAGATCTAAATCAGTAGCTCAATTCCCCCAGGGTTTGAGCCAAAGGCTCCAAAAAAAACATTCTGCTGCTGCCACTTCCTGGAGTGGGGTCAAGTGGAGGACCCTGCTCCCTTGTCACTCAAGTTAAAGAATCTTATCACTGATGTTGAAAGCTGTCTTTCACGTTTGTGTATTGGGAAATATGGAAACTGCAGCTGCTGCTTGTGATTCTGTGCCCTGAAGCCTGCTCTGGTACTGTCCATGTTGTATAGCAAGGCCAAGGCTGGGTTGACCTCCTTCGGCTGTGTTCCATTCAGAGCCTTGTGCAATAGACCTTTCCTGTCCGCATTCCAAGTTGTTTTGGGCTGGAAATCTTTTTCACATTGTCTTTTTATGAATTCCAAGTCTTTAAAATTTGTTGAGACATTTTTTAGTATTTTATGGGTTCTGGGACTAGAGCTAGGGCAGATTCCTTTTTCTACTCTGGCATCTTTTCTCTGCCTCCCAGTTCCCAAACTGTTAATCAAATGGATTAACATTGCTAGAAGGACTTATTCTTAAACCTTGCCTTCTCCATACCACTGGTTTGAAGAACCAATAAGATTCATGACAATACAGTCCTTTACAAGTTTAATTACTTACCTTCAGTTGTTCTTGATGCTATTTTTGTCCTTATTGTGCAGTCTGACTGAATTGTTGAAAGTTTCATGCTAAAAAGCTCTGCTTTATTCCTACAACTACATTGTACTTTATTCCGTGCCTGTGCTAGTATGCTGTCATGGAAGTGACCTATAATATTGAAGAATTTCTCTGGGCAACTAAATTTTGTCATAGACTCTCATGACTCACCTTGGTCAAAGACATTGGTTAGATTGAAAAAGAAATTATATACAGACTTCTGTTCTGTTCCTGTCATTTCTTCCAGTTTTGACTGGCAGCAAACACCATATGGTCTATAGATCATTTCTCAGGCCTTTTTGAAGCCACACTGAGTCTTGGGTAGATGACCAGATGCCAGGTGAAGGATCAGTCTTTTAATAGGGGCTCTGGTAAGAATTTTATAAGCAGTGACTAAGAGAGAGTTCATTCTCCTCCATAATTTTCACAAGACAGTCCACTTTCTTTACCTTTATAGAGATAGAGGAGGTGGAGCCAAGATGGCGGAGTAGAAAGACACATATTTGGTAGCTCCGAACCCACAGCCCATGGATTTCCTCTAAAAAGAACTCCCAAAAAATTCTGAAACAGTGGAAGCTGTACAGCAACACAGTGAAGGAGATTTCTGTTCCAGAGAGCCCTGAAAAATCGACCCCAAAGGCCCATCATGCCCCGGATGGAGCAGAGCCCTCCCCTGCCCTGCCCTGGCCACACGGTATAGAGAGGAATGAGCACATCCGAACAGGCATCAGGGACAGAATCTCCAGCAGCCACGAAAGTCCCTCCACCCACCAACTCGCAGGCCAGTGAGAGAGATGGGCTTAGAGGGGAGCGGGGTGTCTCCAGGACAAAGGCCCCCTCGGGAGGCAGCGGCAGAGGCAGTGGCAGCGGCAGAGGCAGTGGCAGTGGCAGCAGGCGTGCAGAGGCTCCTGAAGCAGGTGGCCAGAGGTTCCCTGCGCAGGCAGGAGCTCAGGAGCAGTTCCATTACGGAAGGTCTCTAGATAAACCCACTGAGGGAACTGGGCCTGGGAGGCGGCCCTGCCCCCACCTGAGCCCCAGAGGGGTAAGCTCCCATTGAACACAGCACCTGCCAGGCCTGTTGCCGAAAGCCCTGAGGCTGGGGAGCAGCATTTGAATGTCAGACCCCAAGTACTAGCTGTGGGGGATCTAGGCCGGGGTTGGAGAGGACACTCAGAAGTCAAGTAACTGGCTGGGAAAATGCCCAGAAAAGGGAAAAAAAATCTAAGACCATAGAAGGTTATTTTCTTGATAAAATGATTCCAACCTTCATCTCTGAAGATGAAGAAAACTGCTTACCATCAGGTAAACACAAAGGAGTCAAGGCCTCTGTATCCCAAACATCTGAAATAGGTATCGCATAAGCTCAGGCCATAGAAGAGCTCAAAAAGGATTTTGAAAATCAAGTTAGACAGGTGGAGGAAAAACTGGGAAAAGAAATGAGAGAGATGCAAGAAAAGCATGAAAAACGGGTCAATACCTTAATAAAGGAGACCCAAAAATGCTGAAGAAAATAACACCTTGAAAAATAGGCTAAATAAATTGGCAAAAGAGGTTCAAAAAGCCAATGAGGAGAATGCTTTCAAAAGCAGAATTAGTCAAGTGAAAAAAGAGGTGCAAAAGCTCACTGAAGAAAATAGTTCTCTCAAAAACCTTTATAGAGATGGACAACGGAAGAATTCTTGAACCTCTGGAGGATAGCCTCCTCTTCCCGTATAACCCAGAAGATTTCTTGCAATGATCTCCTGCCTTGTAAATCTCTGTTGAAATGGAATTAATAAGAGGCACCTTGCCACAAGAAAGGAGCCTAATGGCATTCAATAAATCTTCTTCAGTTGGAAATTCAGCTTGACCAGGGGTTGACTTCAACCTGAAGTATATGATCAATGGCCATTGATGAATATCTGTTGACAATGCTATGGAAAGACTCAACTTACTTCTCCAGGAACATGCCCTTACCCTAATCAATTGGCTCTATCAATGCTTAGTAGCTGAGATTCCCCGTACATAATCTTCAGATAATCATAAAAGCTATTTGGATTGTTACTATCAGTGTAAAACTGAATTTCTTCTGTGTTCCTCCTGTGCCAAGAATTTTGCTTCTCTCTAAGCCTTGTTTACACTTTACTTTTGGTAGAGTTAAATGCCACATTCTTGAGGACAGATCAACTTTTTTTGGTAAGCCTTGACGAATTCTCACTTTTCATTTAGCACATTCTGAATTTCCCCTTCATTTTCATCAAACAGTTTTGATTTTTCAAAGTGTTCTGGCCCACGAGTAAACGTAGTTATGTACCCCAAATCTCTCAAAGCTACTCACTCTTTTTCTGTTTCCTTCTTGCCAATTTTATGTTGGCTCAGCTTGTCCATTAATGGAGAAGTGTTGCACTCTGTTGATATTAAGGCTTCCATTATTCTTCTTGCTTTGAGTTCCCACTGTTGTTACAGCAAGTGTTTAGTTTGGAGAGGATAATCATAGAACTGGTCCAGTACACTGTGCCACACATCACTTTTCTTACTCTTTCATCTTTTACAACAGACAATATTTTATTTAATGACAATGTTTTCTCTGAGGGTGCATCCACAAAATTTTATTGCACTTAGATAAATGGAAGACAGTGTTGGTGATGAGAAGTTTATGAAATGCCCAAGTCTTCAGTAGTAAGTGACTGTGGCTGTTTCTTCTTTATTTTTTCCAATGATTCTATGCAATGCCTGATACCTAGCTTGGCACAGAATTAGAAGCTTGTTCTCTTTTGGTACATTGATGATGGAGGTGTTCAGTTCTTCATAAAATTCTTCTATGACCTGATCAAAGTCGGTATGGTAGGAGCATGCACAGTGATGATGATGGCAGGGGACTTTGCTTGAAATGACAATCATCTTATCATCAATCTGTTGTTGACTCCTTTTGGGGGGCGAATAAATTTGTAGACCAGATTAGATTTGATTGAAAAACCTGTATCAGCTTCATAACACTCCTTGTCACAGTGACCTCTCCAGAAAAATATAGCTCCAAATTTACAAAGCCTTTTTTTTTTATCATCATATCAAGTCTTGTTTCACTCAGGGCTGCTATTTCTACATAATACTTACTGAGTTCTTTCACAATAGAAGCTATTCATTTTTGAGATCTTCTGAATTTTGTGTTGTCTATAACAAGGCAAAGATGCATGTGACTCATCTTTGAAAAATTCTTTGTATTTTTTCTGTTTACGTTTTGACTAGAAGGTAGGATAACATACTTTAGTAGGCAGACCAGGATTAGGTGAGCTCAAGCAGACAATTTTTAGTGTACTTTTTTTAGCCTCTTTCTCGTGCCAGTAGGTGAGAAGTGAATTCCTTAAAAAACAACATGTGTAGACACCTGGTGGCCTTCTGAATCCCTCTGATGGTTCACTTCATTGAGAAGTAAACTATACAGTCAGTGCTCACTTTGTTGACTACCACTCTCTGTATCTCTCTTCACTTACCTATCAGCACAGGATGTTGGGGCAGGAAAAAATGGTATGGGTGTTGTCTTTTGACTTGTGCATAAATTGGATTTAAGGGAGGCAGAGTTGCAAGAACTCATCATCCTCACTCTCCCTTTCAGAGTCATAGAATTCCAATGGCAAGCCCAAAGTCAAGATGACTGGTGATGCCTGAGGATTCAGTTGATGACCTTGACACCCTCACTGTCTACCCAAGCTCTGAGTGCTCTACAGCACCTGCTTTCTTTGCCTTCATGGCCTATTGGAACAAACTGTCCACATCCGCCCTTTGACAAGGGACAGTTTTCTCCTGCTTGGGTAGACACCTTCTAACCAAAAGAAAAGAAAAAAAACGTGAAATATGGTTCAGACTCCATTATTTCTTTGTCTGGTGGCTATTTACAATTTTTTTCATCATAAATCCTTGGAAATTGTCTTGGCTTATTGAATTCTTAAGGATAGGTATGTTTTACATAGTTCTACGTCATGTTATTGATATTGTCTTATGCAATGTTTTCCTGATTCTTTTCACTTCATTTTCCTCCAATTTACCTAAGACTTTTTAGGCTTTTTCTGAAACAGTTCTACTGACCATTTCTTATAGGTATACAATAGTATCTGATTATAATCACATACCATATATACTTCGGTTGTTCTCCAACTGATGGAATCTTCTCAATTTCATATTCTTTGGCAAAACAAAAATAGACATATAGCCATAAATACTTTTGTATATATAATTGTATATATATATATATATAATTGTATATATAATTCTTCCCCCATATTTAAAAAAAAATCTGTTTGGGACACAGATCTAGAAGTAAATAAAAGGTTATACGTAATTTTATAGCTATTTAGGCATAGTTACAAATTATTCTCCAAAGTGTTTGGATTAATACACAGTTTCACCAACAATACATTCATGTGCCAATTTTCCCATATTCATTCAATATTTGCCACCTTTGGTTTATTATGTCATATTTGCCAATCTGATAGGTGTGATGTTGTACCTCAGAGCTGTTTTAATTTTTTTTTACTAATTAATAGCTACTTATAACATTTTTTCTTATGACTATAGATTGCTTTGATTTCTTCCTTTGAAAACTGCCCATTCATATTTTCCTACCATTTACCAACTGAGTAGTAATTTCTATACTTATAAATTTGAATCTGTTCTCACATATTTGAGAAATGTGGCCTTTATCAGTGACACTTAATAAAAAATATTTTAACAGGTTTCTGCTCTCCTTGTGACCTTGACTACATGGGTTTCAGTGGTATATATGTTTAAGTTAATAAAATGAAAATTATCCATTTTTAATCCTGTAAACCTGTCTTTCCCTTGTTTGGCCATACATTTACATGTTATTCATAGAACTGAGAGTTAAACTATTCCACGCTTCCCTAATTTACCCATGGTATCACCCTCTACATCTAAATGATTCATTCATTTTGATCTTTTTTTTAATAAATTTATTTATTTAACTTTTTACATTCATTTTCACAAGATTTTGGGTTCCAAAATTCTCTCCCCATTTGTCCCCTCCCCCCTCCCAATACACTTAACATTCTAATTACCCATATCACCAATATGCCCTTTCTTCTTTCATCCCTCCCTTCCCTTACCCCATCTTCTCTTTTGTCCTGTAGGGCCAGATAACTTTCTGTTCCCCATTACCTGTATTTC
>JAQQSK010008624.1:0-13433 GCA_028658325.1 Potorous gilbertii
GGGAGCTCTCCCCAGGGGACTGTGTGAATCAGAGACAGACCAAGGCTGATTAAGAGCTGCAGGTTGTTTGTGGTGATGGTTGTTTGTGGTTTTCATTTGGGCTGCTAGATGGGATTACTTGCATTTAGTGTGCTTTGGAGGACTGTATGCTTTATTGATGAACTAGAGATTAGTTTAGATCTTGGATACATAGTGTGCTCAATCATTCAAAAAAGATGTAATTTGATTTTTCAGGATAAGACTCCATTCCATTATCCTAACTGACTGCCAGAAACCAGAAGTTTGTAGGGGGGCATAGTGAGAAAGGTACAACTGTGATAGCTGATATTTGTAAAGGACTTTAAGGTTTGCAAAATACTTAATAGATCTTATCTCATTTGAATTCTCACAACATCCTTGTGATCTGGATGCTAATATCATTCTGGGTTAATTGAGGAGGAAATAGTGACTAAGCAATTAAGGCCAGGATAACACACTTTGTATGTGTCTGAGGCAGGATTTGAATGGAGTTCCTGATGGCAAATCTAGCAGTCTCTCCACTTGGCCCACATTGCCCCAAGTCACGGGGTTCTGTCAGGTTTTGCTTATACTGTAGAAGACAGGGTTCTTAGACTGAAAAATTGGCACTCTACTCCCAAACCATCAGCTCCAGACTCCATGTACAATTTCACTAAGCCCTTTGCTTCTTTATCATCTGGGTTTCCTTAATTTTTAGACTTGATCTGGAAAAGTATAACCTCTACCTCAATAATGATGGCTTTAAGTTAGACTTCACTTGGATTTTCTCCACTCTTATGAATAATATCACAGATTGATCTTGCTTTCTGAAAATAGAACTTTGTAAATTGAATCCTATTCTTCATTGATAACACCCACCTGCATGGTTGGTACTTGTTTTAAAATAGTTTGCATGAAGTTCAGGATTCCAAGGTATAGTACAAGAGAAGACAGAGCCTCACAAGACATTAACAAAGTATAAGCTGGGAGTTAGTAGCAGAAATGTAAAATAGCTTTATTGAGGGGGTTTAGAAGGGGCAGACAGAATGGATAGAAATCAGTTCTGGTCCATGGTGGTTCCGAATGGAAGAGAACACCAAAGGCAGTAAAGGCTGTGGGTTCTAATAGGGTTCTTTTCTGGGTCAAGCAAGACCCGGCATTAGCGGGAGGGAGCAGGGAGCCTGGAAACACTTAAGGAACTCATGGCTACTTAATAGTCAAACTTCCTGATTTTGGGAAAGGGGCTTTGCAGTCATTCATGGCCTAGCACAATATCCAGGTGCTTAATAAATGTTTGCTAATTTGGCTTAACATTATTGCAGGAATTACTTTAGCCATGTGACTCAGGGAATTTAAGCTTTCCTGGGGCTTCCATGTTTAGTAAGGCAGATTGTCTATTGAGATCTTTACAGTACTGTTACTTAAGAGGTCAGTCCAGTTCTTAACCCCACAAGATGTAGGGGCCCTTTGAGATTTTGGTCAGGACATGTACCAGAATGAAAGTATATTGCAAAGGGTTTTTTAAGGGTTCAGGGCTTAAACTTGTATGAACTTTCCACTCTGAAGATGTGTTATTCCCTTTTCTTTTTGATCAGTAACATGAGAGGTAGCATAGTATGGTAGAGAGAAAGCCAGATCTGGAGTCACAAAGTCCTGGGTTTGAGTCTCTGCCTCTGCCTGCCATGCACTCTCTGACTGTAAGCTGCTTATACACATTCAAGGTGCCTCAGGTAGGACTCAAAATGAAGCAGGTGAGGAGCTGCATTGGTAGAGGGAGTTCCCCATAGTTATGATATCACTACCTGGCCCCATCTCTTTAACAGGGAAGATGACCTAGCATTTTGAGCTCCCTTTCTCCATCTTGTGAAACACCTTAATTAAAAAATGCTCTAGGGGACCACATTATTTAAAAGAAGCCTGTATTGCTTCTATAAAGCAAATATAAATCTTTTATAGCTTCAGAGTTTTCTATATTGAGTTCTCTTAAAGGAGGAAAACAAGCAATTTAACTTTTCCCTTTCACATCCCTTTATTTATGTCCCACAGAATTGTAAAGGAAATAGATAGTATTTTTGCACTACTAACAAATTGATCAACCCAGAAGAAATTCTCTTTTTATTTGTACTTTATTTCCACACTGTCTTCTTTCCCCTTTAAGGACCATGCTTGTGTGTCTGGGAATTATGACAATAAAAAAAAAAATAGCACAACCCATTCTGATGTCATGGCTGGATCTGGGAACTAGGACACAGAGCTTGGTGAGACTGTGCCAAGGTTGATGAGAAGCAAGGATTAACAACCCCTCTGGAAGCTTTGAAATGAAATCTTGCTCTGATCCTGGGCAGATGACTGGCTGGGAAATAGAGCAGGCTACTATACCTAGAAATCCTGATTTGGATTATGTGCCATCATTTCTCACCACCAAAGGGTATAACTTGCATAAAGAGATGAATGTCCTAGACATAAGTAGATACTCTATTTATTACTCTTTCGTAGGATTGTCTTAAGTTTGGCTTTGAAGTTTAGGACAAAAAAATCACAACCTACTTTATGTAGAGTTTTATGTCTATAAAGCATTCCATATCCTTCTTATTCAGCCTGCTGAGGTGGGTATAGCAATGATGATTGTACCCACTTTACAGATAAAGAAATGGACACTCAGAGGCATTAAGAGACTTGCCAAAGATCTCAGTTAGTCAAATAGTAGATTAGGAAGGAAATGCAGGTTTTCTTGACTTCAAGTTCAGTGGATTTTTTAGATTCAGAACTATATATTATAGGATTCATGTACTAAAACATCAGAAGCCCTAGGTTTGAGGGTTGTCTTTGCCTCTACTAGTCAGCAAACGTGACCTTGGGCCTTTCTCATCTTCAAAATGAGGGAGTCAAATTAATCTATCCTTTTTAGTTTCAAGAATAAAAGAGTAGCTCAAAGCCCCTATGACAGGGGTGGGGAACATGCGGCCTTGAGGTCACATATGGCCTTCTAGGTCCTCAAGTGCAACCCTTTGACTAAATCCAAATTTCACAAAACAAATCTTGGACTCAGTCAAAGGGCCACACTTGAGGGCCTAGAGGGCCACATGTGGCCTCAAGGATGCAGGTTCCCCACCCCTGCAGCTTGTGGTTGCTGTGTCAACATATGCTGAGCATGTAGAAGAGACAGTGACCTTGCCCCGCTCCCCCATCTGGCATTGTATTGTAATTTTCCTCTGTCCACTCTTCTACATGAAAATTGTAAGAGACTGAGGGTTTGAAAATGGGAACCCTAAATACCAGAGCTGTTTGGCAAATAGAGAAGGGATCAGGTTATTACTCCTTGATTAGTAACCTAGCCTTTAGAGACTGAAAATTGGGATATGTACGAAGCACTCACCATGTTAGAATGAGATCTCTGATAATGGCCCCTAAGACCCTCCTTCAGGAAGAAACGTCCAAAGAAAAGATTACATTAATAAAGAAAAAAGAAAAGATGAAATTGGAGGACATTAGCTAGCTGGAAGGGCCTAAATCTTTGTTCTAAAGAACTTGACTGGGATTTAGAACTTCCTGAAGAAAAGATGTGTCCTAGCAGTCAGTGTTAACCTAGCAAATAAGATAGGGAAGCCTTTTTGCAAATGAGACAATATTTGTAAAAAAGAACTTAGTACTATGTCTGTGGCCAGCACATAGTAAGTGTTATATAAATTCTTATTTCCTCCCCTCCCCCTTTTGCTGGCCTTTGTCAAGGATTTACTGTTTTTTCTAAAAGAGCTAGAGAAAGTAAAGCTACATCCCTTCTTCCCAGAGGAAGTGTTAGCTCAAGATTTCAGTTGAGCAGGAAGCTGGAGGTGGTTACAGGGAGTACAAGTCATATTCAGCAGAGACTATGAATCTAGCAGGGATGGGGAACTTGCAGCCTCAAGGCCACCCTCTAAGTCCTCAAGGGTGGCTTTTGTCTGAATCCAAACCTCACAGAACAAATCCTCTTGATAAAAAGGATTTGTTCTGTAAAATTCAGACTCAATTAAAAGACTGTAGTCAAGGACCTAGAGGACCACATATGTCCCTGAGGCTGCAAGTTCCCTACCCTTGGTCTAGTGGAACAAACCAATGAGAAGAGCATTTTAACCATGCTAGAAGATGTTAATAGCCCTATTGGATCAGAGGCATGTTACCTCTCTCCCTGTGTGCCCTGGTCACAAACATCCCACATGTGTGCACCCTACATATGATATGGATGCAACTGATCACATGTATTCCTTATGAGTACTTACGCACAGCCTGGGCCCATGTTTGCCCTTCATGTGTAACTTGTGTATGATCCCTCATATGTATTCCTTACATACATCCATTCATCTCACTGATGTGTGAATCTATGGGATAGTGTTCCTAGGTTTATGGGGGAAAGCTTCATTGCTTTTATCTTACTATGCTATTTTATTAAATGCAGGCAATTAATTAAATTAAATACTCTGAGCCAATCGTGTCCTCTGACTGGCTTAAGAAGGGCAAACACATTGATTGGAGCTTGTGAGCTATGGTTTCAGGAATATTCATCCACAAAGTGTTGATCCTGGAAGGAGCTGTGCCCTGGATGACCTGCCTTGAGATTAAGGAGGTGCCCCTCGGTGCCACGTATGATTCTGTGACTATGATGCCAAAAAGGTAGCAGTTTTTTTTCCCCCATTTTCTTGGAGCAAGGAGGGTTGGGGTGATCTGAAGGTGAAGTAACTTAGAATAACTCTCCTGACTTTTAGGATAATATCCCCAAACTCTTTCGAGCTAACCTAAAAATAGTAATAATTCACATATATGTGTACTTTAGAGTTGCCACAGCAAGTTGTAAGTAATTACAACACTGTAAGGTAGATTGTTCAAGTTTTATTATGCTTGTTTTATAGATGAGGAAACTAAGTCTCAAAGAAGTGAAAAGGTGTGCCCAGAGTCACATTACTAAGACATATCATAGTATAAATTCAAGTCCAGGTTTTCTGACTCCAACTTCAGTACCTCTCCAACCACCCCAGCATGGTTCTTCCCGTCCCCTTGTCCAGAAATCAATCAGCTAGAATTCTATTTTTTTTAGTAAAATACATAGAGATAACATCCTCATTCTAAGATGCTGCTCACTGTTGAGTCACTATTGCCTTGGGAAAAGATAAAGGACATCTTAACATTTGAAAAGTGTGGCATTTATACTGAGATTCTGTACATGTCCATCCTGAGAGACATTTTTCAAAGACACTGTAATGGACACTAAACAAGTAACTAAGATGAAGAAGGAGGAGAGAGGGGACAAGTTTATGAAGATCTCTGACAACCTCTCAAGGGATGACCTCATATGTTATCTTACCTTTCCTATGAACTACTACTCAGAACACATGTCCCCAATTGTGACAAGAGTTTTAGGGTCCCCAATAGCAACAGGAAAACATAAACACATACCCACATGCCCACATATCCTCTCTATCTGCAAGTAAAAAGGGGGTTAAAACTAGTATTAAGCTTCCTGTTATGCTAGAACGCAACTTGCAATACAACAAAGTTGTCCAGGGTTTGTGGCAGGGCATCTCCAGTCATCTTGATCTTTATCTAGCCAATGGACCCAGATGATTCTGGAGGAGAAAGTGAGGCAAGTGACTTTGCCCAGTGCTCCCTCGCTTAAATCCAATTCACTTGCTAATCTTGGCATCCCCCTCCTGCTGTCAGGATCCTCTTCAAGAATGAAGAATAAAAAATGATCTGTGAGTAGTCTGAGCTGCTCTCCAACTGGGGACCCAACTGGCCAGTTCTAGTCAGGCAATATAGCATCTTATTCCTTCCCCTTTCTTCCTCTCCCCATGGAAAGACCTTAGCTTAAAAAGGCCAAGGTCTCCTACCGCATCCAGGGCCATACCAGTCATCCTGATCTAAATTTTGTCACCGGACCCAGATGGCTCCAGAGGATAAAGTGAGACTGGTGACCTTGCACAGCCCTCCATCACATAAATCCAATTCACTTGCAAGTCATGGCATCACCTCCCAGATGTTATGGTCCTTGTCAAGAATTAAAGACAAACAACAACAACAATGTGTGTGTGTTTGTGTGTGTGTGTGTGTGTGTGTGTGTGTGTGTGTGTGTGTGTTCAGGGTGAATGCCAAGACCAGAATTCCAGCTAGGCAGCTAATACTACAAGGTCTTGGCAGGCAAAGACTGAAGTTGAGGGAGGTGAGCTTCAGAAGAAAGGAACAAGCAGATATGCAAGGTTGAGGCAGCCAGGGTCCAGAATTCAAGAAGTGAGAGATCCATTAAGAGTAGCCTTAGTAAGCAGTATTGGTGAACACTGATGCTATGATAAAGAATTCCCAATAAACTGAATCCCTAGAGAGGTATAGACCAGAGACAAAGTACAATCTTGGCTAAGCACCTAACCTGTAGGAGCAATAGTTGCTTCTAGGCATAGTATGTCCTCCAAATGCTTGTTAATAGATTGATTTAATTTATTAGTTATTTTATTCATTTGATTAATAAATTATCTACTGATTAATTGATTTAATTCCAGCTCCATTACTTGCTACCTGTGTGACCCTGGGTTTCACTTGCCTTATTTGTAAAATGAGGAGTTAGATTAGATCTGTGCTTCTCAGAGTGTGGTTTGGGGAACCCTAAAACCTTTTTAGGGGGTCTGGTCCATTAACCCAAAACTATTTTCATAATAATGCTGACATTTTTATTTCTCATAGGGTAAATATCAATAGATATAACACACATAAACTAAAGCTCTTAGGGTAATGTTTTTCCTCAGTTTTTAAGAGTGTAAAGAAGTTCCTGAGACCACCAAGTTTGAGAACTGCTCAGTTAGATTATCTCTAAGGTTCCTTTCAAATAAATCTAAAACTGCAACTCTAAGTGTGGAAGTCAGAGCCTTGGATGTAGAAACTTCTCCTGACTCCAGATTTCTTACTTGCTCTGAGACAAATTCCTAAATGACTCAAGCTTAGCGTCCAGTAGATTGCTCCTCAGAAATGGAAATTAAAGCTCCACATTCCAAGAAGAAAGCCTTCCTTTTAAGTTGCTATGGCAATGATGGGTCAGGTAGAGGGAAGAGACAGAAGCCTCTAAGAGCAAATAACAAATGAGTTATAGAAGGAAGGGAAAGGAATAACAGAGGGGAAAGGGAAAATGCAGTTATTTTTGACTCATCGTCAGGCTCAAATTGGATTTCACTCCACCAGACTGGAAGGGACTGTGACTTTGTAAGCTCCATCATTGCGAGTCCAACAAGTCTTCCTAGTCCCCAGAATGAACCCACTGGTCATTCTCTTGTAAGTCACAGAATAACACAAACTCAGATCTGAAAGGCATCTCAAAGACTCTCTATTCCAACCCCATCTGAAGAAAGCTCACATCTATACTTCCTGATTATCTCTCTGCTCTGAGTTCTGACAGGATCATGAAAAAGAATGTCCTAAATAATCCTTCTGCCAGCCATACTGGCCCAAAAGTTCCCAGACCCCTAAAACTGGCAACAAAGCCAGGAAAAGAGGAGGTCTATTTCCTTCTATTTAGTCACTTAGGTAAACACTTAAAAGTATAAACATCTAACAAACCTCAATTTTCTGGACCCACTGGTAATTCATCAAAATGCATTCATGAAGTGCCCATCATGTAAAAGACACTGGACTAAGTAGTAAGGCTACAAAAAGAGCAATGTTAATGCCCCTGCCATCAAGACACTTACATTGGTTATGGAGGTAACAAGTATGTAAGATAGCCAGAATCTGGCCCTACATAAGAATGACCATGGAGATAGAGTCATTTTCCCAGGAATCTATCAACTAGAGAGTGGCTGTCTTTTCTCCTAGTTCTCCTCCTACCCTTTTCTCTTCTCTGTTTTTTCTCTAGTTTAGAGGAACATAGAGTCTAACTTAGAATTTAAAGTCTAAACTATTTCACTTGGTGATCTCATCAACTCCTATGGATTCAGTTATCATCTCCATGCTGAAGAGCCAGCCCTAACCTCCCATCTTACATCTCCAATTGCCTGCTAGATATATCAGAATGGACTTCTCATAGATGTCTTAAACACATGTCCAAAATTTAACCCATTGTCTTTCTAATTTTCTTACTCCTTACGCTCCATCCTGCCTCCAACCATGTAACTCTACAATTCAATGACTGACTTCCTTGATATTCCTCAAACAAGAGACTTTCCTAACTCTGGGCATTTTCAGTGGCTACTATACACATCCCCCTCAAGCCTGGAATTAACAAAGGGGAACCCTTAACACCTCCTTCTCCTTTTAGGCTTTTCTGGTTCCTTCAAGTCCCAGCTAAATTTCCACCTTCTATAGGAAGCTTCTCCTATTCCCCCTTAATTCAAGAGTCTTTCTTTGGCTGATTATTTCTGATTTATCCTATATAAAACTTGTTTGTACATAGTTGGTTGAAGTCCCCCAGTAGATACATGACCTCTTTGAGAGCAGGAACCAGCTTTTACCTTTCTTTGTATTCCTAGAGCTTAGCAGAGTGCCTGGGACATAGTAGGTAATTAATAAATGCTTATTGACTGACCAACAGCCACTGACTTCATACACTGGAGGTTAAGAGTTGAGCTCATCCTCCATCTTGTTATCATGTGCATTCTGTTAAGTCATTCATTTCTGGTCATGGGCCAGCCTCTATAGATACTAACAGCTGCTATTCAGAGCCATGTTGAATCACTGCTGGGGTGATGGGCAGGGCTATGACCATGCTGGCTGATTATAAAAGGTCACTACATGATGAATAGGTGACCTGAATTCTATCCATCTCTCCTTACCTAAGAGTCAGGAAGGACGTTATTCCTTTAATTGAACTATTTCTTTGAAATCATTGGCTCTCCTCCTCACCAGGGTACAGACACTGAGGCAGGGAAGCACCTTCCCTCCAGTGGCAACAGTCACAAGAATTTTGTATTGGTTGCTGTTACCACTGTACTATTGAGGTCAACATTTCATGCTCCCTGTCTCTTCTATGTTTTCTCACAACCCATGCCTGTTGCTTTTATCCCATTGCTTTAAACAAAAAAGTGGTGGCTGCTAACTCTCATTTTGCATTTAATGTTATTTGCAGCAGTAGATATTGGAGAGATCATGAGTGTGTATAAAAGTGGGACATAACTCCATCCCCCCATCCTCCATGGTGGGAAGAATGAATGGCATCCAAATAATGACTTCTCCAGGAGATCACAAACCTAGCAATGCTGCTTTCAAATTTTTTCTTAGGCAGCTCAGGTTGATAAATAGGATAAATAATAGGCAGAGACTGATTAATACCCTGAAGAGAGACATACTGGCCTAGACCAGAAACATTAAGGAGCCAAAGGCTGGAAGAGGAGAGGGTCTTGGCTTCCTTTAGTGGTGCTTGCTCTCCTGGGGTCACTCAATCAATAGCCTTTAAGTACATCTATTTCTCTTACAGCAGATTACTGATAGGTGAGGATATTTACAGGGTGACTTGCATTTACAGTAGTGATCTACTGTCACTCTATCACTTATTCTTACCTTATACAGATTATTCTTACCTTATATAGTGTTTATATTACACATGGGATCTTTGTTACCCATATATGCAAAATATATAAAGGGTAGATAAAATTAATTTCAGTAGAAGGGGAAGAAATGCTAGTTGATGGGGGTAAGGGGGACAGTCAAGACCTAATATATCAGGTGGCACTTGGGCTGACATTAGAAGGAATCTAAATGGTAGAGGTAAGGGGGGAGTGCAATTTAGGTTTAAGGTACAGCCTGTGCAAAGGCACAGAGGTAAGAAATATGTGAGGAACAACAATAAATCATTAAGCATTTATTAAGTATCTGCTCTGAGCCAAAAACTGTGCTAGTCCATGGAGACATAAAAATACGTGTGAAAGGGAGCAATATGTAATTACTTCTAGTGCAGTTATTTGGGTTAATTTCTTATCTCTTCTATTGGATTTCATCCTTCGAAGGGTGAGGTCTATGTTTTATTTTACCCTATGTCTCCAGGGTCCAGAAAAGTGTCTTCATGTAGGAAATGCTTTATAATAATTGAGGAGTAGAATTCGAACCTCACTGATAGGGACATTATATTCTAGCCTACATCCCTCCTGCTATAATTTGAGTTCATTTCCTCATTCTCTCTTTATTAGAGAGGTCAGTGTACCTATTTATGTGTTCAAATATTTGAAGATGTATTAAGCCAGTTTTGGTTTGTCTAATCAATGGGCCTGATGTTCCTTCCCTTAGTTCCATCACATCTTTTTGTGCTTCTTTTCTTGATATTTAGATTCCTTCCCTGTCCCCCTCAGACCTCACTTAGTACCACTCTCCTTTGCCTCTAGCCTTTCTTCTCCATCATCCCTCTTCTGCTAGACACCTCATCTTCCCAGCTGTAAGACACTGTCATTTTCAGCCTTGTTCCCTCCATCTGCCAGAACCCCCTCCAAGTCTGGCTCTCTGCAAAACATATGGCTTGGAAGACAAGTCAGATGGAATGTTAATTTAAAAGTTAAAAGCAGTACATTCTAGCTCAAATCCATTCTCCCTTCTTAGCAGAAAAGTCATATAAACTTTGCAGTCTTGTCCTGTCCCACACAACCATCAGGGTAGGAGGGAGGTTCTCACAAGCTCTCTGACTTTTATTCTCTCCTTTCCCTCAAAAGGGGCTGAGACCTCCCAGCCTGGGTCCTCTTCTGCTATAAACTTGAATGAATTGGGTATTTTAAAATATTCATGTATCCTTTCCTAGGACAAAAGAAATTCTCTTAATGTCATGTAGGTCTGTAACCACATATGGATAAAAGTCATAGAGTATCCATGTTGGGGGTGGCACAAAGCACCCTAGTACTAGAACCACCATGAGTGTGCCTTTCTCCTCCCTCAGTCATCTTGGGGACCACTACCTTTTACAGATCCCTTTGCTATCATGTCCCTCTGCCTAACCCACCTCCTTCTTCCATCTTCTATCAATGTGATTGCACCCAACTATTGTAGATTGTTGAATCCCTGTTCTGGAAAACCATGTATGGGGACACACCTGATCAGAGGCAGAATGAAAAATTCACCATTCTTGGGCTATCTCAGGGACTCTGTTACTCCTTTATTTTTCACTCCTTTCTCCCTCTAATCCCCCAAAGTTGACTCAAGGTCTGGAATTCCCAGTAAACTGCTATAACTTCAACTAATAGATCATAGGCATACCAATCATCCTCTGATGAAGGAGTAAATGTGCCAGCAGGCCTGTCTTTCATTGCTCATGGCAGTGCTGGCACAATCAGACTGGCTACAAATGGGAAGGAGAAGCACAGGTCAGACCAGCACAAATGAAAAGGTCAGATGCTTGGAGTCTCTGAGCACTTCGTTCTTGATGCTAAGTCTAGTAGTACAAGGATGTTAGTATTGCACACTTCCTCCTTAGTGGGAAACAACCCCAGATAAGGAAAATTGTGCCCAGCTAAAGAATCAAAGCTTGTTGAAGCTGGAAGAGACCTCAGTGGCCTTCTGTCTAGTCCAACCTGTACTTGAGAAAGAATCTTTCCTACCACATGCTCAATAAGGGGTTATCTCACTTTTGCTTCAACATTGTGAGGAGGAAGCCACTATCTCCTTGGGCAACCCATCCTGTTTTGGGGCAGCTCTAGTTAGGAAGTATCCTCTGATATCAAGCCTAAATTTGCCCCTTTGCAATTTTGCCCATGCTCTTGGCTCTGTCTACAGGGCCAAAGAAACTAAGTGTAATCATTTTTCTATAAACAATCCTTAAAATACTTAAAGATAGTGATCTTGACCCTTCTAAATCTCTTTTTTCTCCAACTATGTGCTATTGTTTTCACACAGATCCTCACATGTTATAGGACTGGAGATTTAAAGCTTGAAGGGACCATATAGACCGATCCACTCATTTTACAGATAAAGAAACTAAGGCCCAATGAAGTGAGGTCCCTTGCCTTGGACCACATAAGTAGTAAGTAGCTGAGTGAAAATTGAACCCCAGGCTTCATACAGCAAAGCCAGTACTCTGCCATCATCTTGGTAGAGTAGATAAACTAAAACCACCTTGAAACAATTGGCCACTAGCACTGTGGAGATGGTGCGTTGGCCATCCTCCCTATTTTCTATATTCTCCTGGACAGCACAGATCTGCCATTTTTATACATATCTTCATTGCTTGAGGAGAGGAGACAGGAAGGATTGGCATTCAGTATGATTTATTGATTGATTATAGATTTGGGCATTTGGTTTATTTTATTTGCTCTCATCGACAGAGCCAAGGTCTATATCAACCTCATTTTCACTTGCCCACACCATCCAGACCTATTTACTGCTAAATCCAATGACCATTTCTCATTCAACTTGAACTCTGTGACTTTTGACATTGTCAACCACCACCCTCCCCTTTTCCCCCACACATATACACTATCTCTATCTATTCCTTTAGTTGCTGTGCTGCTGTTTTCTCTTGGATCACTTCCTACTTATCCTTACTTCTTCTTGGTGACACCCCACTATATGGGAGTATCTCCCAAACTATGTCCTGGACTTTCTTCTCTTCTCTCTTTATGCTTTCTCAGTCAGTGATCTAATTGTGTCTCATGGGTTCAATGATCACTTCTATGCAGGTAATTTCTATTCTACATGAATCTCTTTCTTAAACTCAAATTATACATTTATAAGCTCCCCACTAGATATTTCCAAAATAAGGGGCTTAGGCTTATGAGAATGAGGAAGTTAAACTCTAACAACTTACTAATAAAAGCTAGCTTGTTAAGTTTAATAATTCAGAGCAGGCTTTAGCTAAAAATCAAGTCTTGTTATATTGATTGAATACAATTCCCATTTTGTATTTCTCACATCTGTCCACTGGCACCTCAAACTCAATGGATCCAAAAGGGATCTCATTATATTATTTTCTACGTGATTCCATAAACTATTCTACCTTCAAATTTCCTTATTTCTATTTATAGCACCATAGTCTTTACAATTGCTTATTTATGCAAACTTGGAGTTATTCTGAACTCCTTGTTCTCCCCAACCCTCACCCCTAAATAGGTACCAAGTTTTGTTGATCTTACTTCCATATTTCTTGCATCTGTTCCCTCTCCACTCACAGGGACACTATGCCAATTCAGATCCTTGTTACCTCTTGGTGGATTATAGCAATGCATCTCAATGGTCTTCCTGCTTCTGGTTTGTTTTCTTTCCAACGATTCTTGTATATAGCTGTCAAATTGTTCTTCTTATAAAAAGATCCTTCTATTGATGCTCCCCTATTGCCCCAGTAGAATATATAAACTCCTCAGTCTAGTATTAAAGAGTTTTACAGTATGACTCCCTTCCATTTCTCCAGTTTTTTTGTATTATACTTCATATACTCTCTGTGTCCCTGTCAAATTGGCTTGCTAGCTGTTTTCTATAAATGACATCCATTCTCCTGCTTCTATGCCTTTGCAACA
>JAQQSK010008625.1:0-13431 GCA_028658325.1 Potorous gilbertii
ACTTTCAATTCAATATTAAGGGGAAAAAGAAATAGACTGCCCACCTAAATCTGTTATGACATATTTACAAAGAGTAATAAGCAGGGTATAGAGAGAAGGGTAGAAGTGAAGATGAGTAATTCACCAGAAGTAACATCCAGAAAGAAGAATATGACCTCTCATAGGAACGGAATTGTGATTTCGTTGGGATAGAGAACTCCTGGGTAAAGAAATCTCACCCTTACAATGTAGGCTGGCACCTTCTTTGCAACTAATAGTCTTAGAGAGTTTGTCTTAGTACACTGACAAGCTAAGTCACTAGCTCAGAGTTACATAGTTAGTATGTGTCAGAAATAGGACTTGAACACAGGACTCTGTTCAAGGTCTCTGAGGTCCATCATCTCTCCACTATGCTACTATGCCTCTGATTTCAAACATCTATACACAACTGGACTGTGAACTAGAGATGATGATGATGCAAAGAGGTAAATTTGAGACTTGAGGGATTTTAATCCATGACTGGAGTAGGCAATAGAAAGGTTTAAAAGGAACAAAATAAATAAAAGGAGTGGCTGAATAGAGTTATTAATCAAGAAGATGTACTACTGAGAGGAAATCCAGGAATCTGGATAAGGAAGTATGGTATAAAGCATCTGGATGAAAACCAAAGGAAGAAGAAACACAGGCAATATGGTGTGAATATATTACAAACCACTTGGCCAAGAGGAGGAAATGGATGACAGGTTTGGGAAACATCAGAAACCTGTCCTGGAAGTTTGATTTAGCAGCAATGAGTGACTTCAGCTATACAGTCAACTGATAGAGTTCTTGCTCAACTAAAAACAGACCCATACAAACTCTTGTTTAGATGTTATGCAAACAGTTCTAAATTTACATCCTATAAACAAATAAACTAAATTTATATGTTTAGATGATAATTTCATTAAATGACAAGGAGTACTGCCATTCTAGACCAGTTTATGACCAAGAAGGAAGTAGTTGATGACATAGAAATTATGGAAATCTTGTGAATTAAAAAAAAAGAGAGAGACCACTTCATTTTAGAGTCTCTTACCTTTAAATGACAGGCATGCCTAACATTCATGCTACAGTACATTTCTTTTTCTTTTAAATTTTTAAATTTATTTTATTCCAAACTCAAGAAATAAAACAAGCATCTTCATAACATAATAGAATAGAGGGGAGGGGAGAAAGGAGAAAGATGATTGTATATGAAGCTGCAAATCTACTACATACAATAGATAGATTTCAAAGAGTTCAAAGGAAAACAAACTAGTACCCCTCAGAATTCTAGAAGGAAAGTAAACTCAAGAGCAATTAGGTGCTTTCAAGGATGCAGATCTGATGGTGCAAATCCAGATGATTTTGTTGAGGAAGGCAAAAAAGAGCTATCTAAAGAAATAAGGAAAAACCACAGAGCACTTTTGGACCAACTTAGATTTTTGAAAGACTTGAAGATGATAGAAACAATGGTAGGCAGTTGAAGAAGAGTAGTATGGTCTCTTTAGAAGAGCATCAGGAATTTTTGGTTGTTTTTCAGTTGTTTCTGACTCTTCATGTCCCCATTTGGAGTTTTCTTGATAAAGATACTGGTGTAGTTTGCTATTTCCTTCTCCAGCTCAGTATACAAATGAGGAACTGAAGCAAAAAGAGTTAAGTGACTTGCTCAAGATCACACAATTAGTAAGTGTCTTAGGCCAGATTTGAACTGAGAAAGATGAGTCTTCCTTTCTCCAGACCTGGCACTCCATCCAGCATCAGGAATAATCAAGTCCAAAACCAACTAGGGATTTCAATGAATGTCAAAAACAACACAAAAAATGGTTTCTGTTTTCATTTTGTTTTGCTCTGTTGGGGTTAGAAAAGGAAACCCAAAACAAGAGTGGGACTTTTGTTTGGGTGAGATAGGACAATGAAGGGAAGGCAGAACTACATTCCTCTTTTGTTTGTCTTTTCTCTCCAAAGGAGAATCATCTTTAGAATAAGAAGTGTATAACAAAATGTTTAACAGGAAATTAAAAGATAAAGAATATAATTATAACACCTAACTGCTTTCAGTGCATTTAGGATGCCATGTCTAGATGAACTACATCCCACAGTTCTGAGCTTGCTGCTGGTCATCTGGAAAAATCATGAAGAAAATCAGAGGTGCTGCAGAACTGGATGTGGGTAAAAGTACTCATTTCAAAAAAGAGAATTGTGGTAGATTGTTTAAAAAATAAGCCAGCAGACTAAACTTTGATCTCTTACAAAATTCTGGGACATATTGTTAAAGAGATGATTTATAAATATTTATAAAGGGAAACAGTGAGCATTACAAACCATCATAGGTTCATCTATAACTAATCTTACTAGTTCAAACACATTTCCTTTTTTTGATAAGGTTACTAGACTGACCAATCAGAAAATGTTATACATATATGTATATGATTATCTTGTGGATAGATTGATGATAGTAGTTATTTTGATTAAGGATAGACACAAAGAAAGGTGAATGATAGAATGATGTCAACCTTGTAGGATTATTCTGGTATAGTGATTGTCACAATGTTCTGTCCTTAGATCTGTTTGATGATAATAGACATAGACTCAGACAATACCTTAGATATCATCTAATCCAATCTATTTATTTCATAGATAACAAAACTGAAGTCCAGAGATAAAGTGACTTACCCAAGGTCATATAAGTAATAACAAAGCCAAAGTCCATTGACTTCAAATACATCATACCTTGCTGCCTCCTTATACAACATTTTGATCAACGACTTAGATGAAGAAAAAAATGGCACCTGCAACTAACCAGTGAGGGAGTGACACAAAACTGAGTAACACAAAGCTGGGGAAAATAGCTAAAAGTCCAGGTGACAGGATTAAATTCCAAAAAGATCCTGAAATGCTATAATAGTGGTTAAATCTAAGATGAAATTTAATGGAATCAAATGAAAATCAAAAGATAAATGCATCAGATTCCTGTCTGTCCTTGATCCTATGTTATTTAATATTTTTTCAATTTATTGTATAAAAGTATGCATAGTATACTTATAAAATATATAAATTATACCATCCTGAAGGGGATAGCTAACATATTATATGACAGCAAGAAGCAAAAAGATTTCAATACACTAGAATACTGGGTTAAACCTAAGATACAATAGAAATAAATGTAAACTTATATATATATGGGTTAGGACAGATTGTGGAGAAAGAGCAAGGCTTAAAGTCAGGAAGACTCATCTTCCTGAGTTCAAGTCTGCCCTCTGATACTTACTAGTTATATGACCCTGGGCAAGTCACTTAATCCTGTTTGCCTCTATTTCTTTATCTGTAAAATGAGCTGGAGAAGGAAATGGTAATGGGGATCACAAAGAATAAGACATGATGGAAATAACTGAACAACAAAATATGTGGGCTAAAAAAATAGTCAACTTCACAAGGAAAGATGGGATAGATTATGGTTAGATCGAAAAGGATCTGGGGTGGTGAGTGAACTCAGTATTAGTGAATAGTGAATAATAGTGGCCCAAAACATTAATAAAATATTGTCTGAACTAGGGAAGGTGATGTTCTGACCATATCTGAAATACTTTGTCCAAATCTGAGGGCCACATTTTAGGAAGGGTTTTGATGATTTGGAGTGCGTTCAAAAAAGTGGGGCTAGTATAGTAAAAGGACCAGAACCTATGACATACGAGATCAGCAGAAAAAACTAGGAATACTTAGCATGAAAAAGGAAAGACTTAAGAGGAAACTTGACAGCTGTCTTCCAGAGTGTGAGGTAGTGTCCCATGTGCTTCTCCTCCATAGATCAGAACTAGGATCAAAGCATGGAAACAGCAGAGAGGAAGTTTTTAATTTGAAATGAGGAAAATCTTCCTAATAATTTGAGCTAAAAATGGAATGACCTCTCTTTGGAAATAGTAGTTTTCCCCTCACTGGAGAAAGACTTCCAAACAAAAGGCTCTTCTTGGAGATGACGAGACAGGATTCTCAGCAAGGTATGAGTCAAATTGTACTGTCTTGAAGAGCCCTTCCAATGGTCAGTCAACAAGCAATTATCAAGTGTTGACTTTCTGCCAGGCATTGTACTGACTCCCAGGGATACAAAGAAAGGTAAAAACACTACCTACTCTCAAAGAGTATATATTCTAATTCTAGTGCCTTCCATCAGTTAATTATGACCTATTTATTTATCCTGTATATAATTTGTTCTGAATATATTTGCCTGCATGTTGTCTACCCCTATTAGATGATAAGCTCATTGAGGGCAGGTTCTTCTTGTAATGGCAGGGTTTCACACAGTGCCTAGCACATAGAAGGCACTGTAATTAAATGTTTATTGATCGGTTGATTGAGACAATACGGAAATAGGTACATGTAATCAATAAACATTTATTAAGTTTTTCTCTGTGCAGGGCACTATATACATACATACACGCACATGCACACATATATACATATATACAAACACATGTGTGTATATATGTTTTATATGTGTACACATATGCACACACATAATCTATACAATGTAACTGGAAAGTAACATGAAAGAGGGAGGTATTAGCATCTGGGGGAACTAGAAAAGATTTACAAGATGCAAATTTTGATCTGATTCAGGGCATGGAAGAAAATGCTGGAAAGAGTGGTGAGGGAAATGGTGTTATTGGAAGGGAATCATGTCTCAGTGAAGTCTAGAAGATAGAACAAGGGACAAAGAAAGAGGTTTAAGATAAAAGGAAGTTTGTTAATTATGAAACAAGCATTTCAAAGAGCACAAGGAAAAGCCCTAGGCGAATTTTGAGTGGGACATTGGGTGGGTGGGGTTGAGGTATTATTGGATATTTGACAAATCCAAATCCACAAAGTATTGTATATTGACATCCCTGAGTTCAAAATCCCTGGGATAAGGTAAATGTCAGGGGAAATTCTTCCTTGTATTGAGCTGAAATGTGCCTCTGATACTGTGATTCTGTAATCACAGGGAAAGTGAACCATAGAATAAATGTATTAATTCTACAAGTTAGTACAAAGTAAGACCAGTTAATTTTAGTAGATTCCAAAATGATTTAATAGTGTGTCATAATAAACAAAATAGCTAATACTACTTTAATCTACGTTAATAGAATTAAAATGTCAAGTATGAAAGCAGCAAGTCTCCCTCATGCTCTGCCCTGGTCAAACCACATCCAAAGGATTATGTTCATTTCTGAAAACAACATTTCAGGAAGAACACTGAAAAACTGGGTTGTGTCAAGAGGAGATTTGATGAGGGAGGTCAGAGAATGTGAAATCATGTCAACTGAAAATTGGTTTAAAGAACTAGGAATGTTTAGACTAGAGAATATTTGACTGGGTATATGATAGTATTTAAAAGATTGTTAAACAAATTAGAGATTACACTCGTTTTGTCCATTATCCCTTAGAATAGGCTCTTGCCATGAATAACAATGAAAAATGGTTGGACTATGGGAGCCCTCTAATTGAAAAAAAAAAAATTAGAGAACTTTTTTTCCTGTTTAATACTTTATTGCTTGCTTCATTATCAGACTACTTCAGCTGGACTCCAGATCTCACCTTCTCTAACCCTTTAAGCTTTATTTTGATGCTAGTTTTGTAATACTGCTGCTATTTCTAACTAACACAGAACCCACCTAGGAAAATTCCTTCACAGATCCTCAACTCTGACTGCTTTGACTGGAAGTTAGAGGAGCCTATGAGGAGGAGGATGGAAGAGAGTTGGACACTGAGTTTTTCTTGGCCCCAACTACCAGAACCGAGATGTTGCACAAAGGTAGATTTCATCTCAATACAAAGAACAGTTTCCTAAGAAACGGAGCTATACAAAAGTAGAATGGGCTGATTTGGGATAGCTAATAATAAGAGTTAACATTAAAAAAAATAGCTCACATTTATATAACACTTTAACATTTGCAAAATGCCTTAAGTAGAGACAGTGTAGTATAGTGAATAAACAACTTCAAGCCAAGAAGATCTGAATTCAGATCCTGCCTATGACCCATACTGGTTGTGTGACCCTGGGCAAGTCACTAGACCTCTCAAGGTCCTTGGAAACTCTCTGACTGTAAGTTGAAGAGAAGGCCGCACCCTGCTTTGATAGAGGGAGTTTTCTCATCTAGGAGTTTTCTATTCCAGTGAAATCATAGTTCTAGAACCTATCTCAAGATTTAGAATACAAGTAATATAACATATATGTAAAATATAATGTATGTAAATATATTATATGTATGTATATGTATATATTGCATATATAAATATAATATATGTAAATTATCATAAATAAAAATATAATATATGTAAATATAATATAATGATGTCATCTCAAATTAGTTATCTGTCTCTGGAGGTCTTCAAGCAAAAACTAGATGATCAATGGTCCAAGATGTCATACAGTAACCTCCAGTTCTGGTACAGGTTTGACTGAATGACTTCTGACATTCCTTCTAATGCTGAGGTTCTTTCCTTCCTGGTTTCAATCTTCACTTTAACCATCGAACTAAACTACTAGCTTAGCAATTCATTAAAAGATACACTTCATAAAATGCTTGTTTTCTCCAGGTTTGGCCTTTCATACTCCCTCATCTAATTAATAATTCAGTGCCCTGATTAGAATAAAGATGGGACCAAAGGCCTGAGCTAAAAAAATTCTCACATAAACTAGTTTGTAGAAAGGCCTTAGCAGCAGAATTCAATGGGTCAAAAGTAAATTAGATTCTTTATGTCAACACCCCACCTGCTCACCCACTGTTATAAGCAAGGTTGACCTCAGTCATATAGGGAAGAGGTGGGGTTTTTGTGTGGTATGACATGAAAAGCAATAAATGATGGATGACATCATCCCCATAGATTGACTATAATAAATACATGAAATTAAAAGGATAACACCATTATCCAGAAAGCTTCCTTCCTCCCTGTTAAGATGTAAACATGTTAGGGTTGGGGTTGGGAGGGGCAGGACATCCAACAAGGCAAAAGGCATTTCTTTCTAATTACAAATAGCAGAACCTCCATTACAGCCAGAACAAAGGACTGGTGCACTTTAATAGCAGGGTAAGACAAATCTGAGTCTGGAGCCCTGCCAGGAAAGCCAAGCACACAAGGGGGACCACAGTGGCAAACAATGGACCATAGTGGGCAGCACCAACAGAGAGGGTGCTTTGATCGGAGAAAATGGAGCAGTCAATGAAGCAAGGAGAACACTTAGGACAGTATTTGCCCAACTCCCATTTTAGCCTTGAGCTGGCCCTAATAATAGAACAATTCAGTGGAAGATACTTCCTCAAACTCTATGACCTTAGCAGCCGCACTAAAATACATTCCTCCTCTTTTACAATCACTCAGGAATCTACCTGGGAGGTACATTTGGCAAAGCTTCCATCAGACCAACATTCTAATTAGATTCTAGGGGCCAATTTATGCTACATGCTCTTCCTATTTGTGACTAGTAAATCCACTTTCCTGTTTCTCTAATCTCAGTAGTTCAAAACTACCATCTGTCAATGGAAATTCCTTTTCTCTCTCACCTCTCCTTAACCTGTCTTTACCAGGGGTAGGGAACCTGCAGTCTTCAGGCCACATATGGCCCTCTAGGTCCTCACCTGCTGCCCTGTCAGTCAAAGGGCCAAGCTTGAAGACCTAGAGCTACAGGTGGCCTCAAGGCTATAGGTTCCCTACCCTTGCTCTTTACTATCCAATTCACTCTTATCCTTATCTACTTCTTCTATTTCTGGAACTCTGCTCTGAGTTAACTAACCCTGAGTTAACAAACTCAGCTCCATCATCAATCTCTTCCTTCCACTTCCTGGTGTTAACTGAAACTTGCCTTTCCCTAGATATGTTATATTCCTTGGTATCGTATCCAATGCTGTTTCTTTTACTCATGTCCCCAGACACAAAGGCATGAGTGTCGGCATATTTTTTCCTACCACTGTCACTTCCAGACCTTCCTCTTCAGTCAAGACTTGGCCACCTGTCTACTTTTAAAGCTCATCCTCATCCAATTATATCATCATATCTAAATCTCATTTACTGTTGCTTAGGCCCTTCTCTCTTCTCTGCAATGATTTCAACACTTGACTCAATAATATTCTTCTCCAAACCAAATCCTACCATTTTCTTTGGTGATTCATCGTGATGATCTTTCAAACAGCCTTCTCCCCCAAAGCAGCGGAATCACAAAACAGGGATCACATCAAAGATTCTGACTTCCATCTCTCCCTCCATTCGCCGCAGGAGTGGTCACCTCATAGGTTTCACTCTTTCCTCTAACTACGCTATGCCTGTGTTCTTGAATTCTAAAATTCCCTACTTTGATATCAGTTTCACGTTCTTCCATCTCTCCCACTCACTGCCTCATTCCTCTTGAACTTCCTCTTCATTCTCGATGACAGCTCTGGAACCTCAGTCCCTTTTCTCTTCTCCCAGTCTGCCATTGCTGTTCTGACTTAGATTCCTTCCCTTCATACTCTTGGTTTAGCAAGTTATCCATTTGCTCCTTCAAGCATTGTTTGCCATATTGGGTCCTTTGTCTCCATGACCTATATTCTGCTATGCATCTTGGCTTCTCCTGTTGTCTATAATTGTGCAGGAGCTTCTCAGCTATAATTCTCACTCTTTATTCCACCTGCCCAAACTAGCAATATTTTTATTCATTTAGAATTGATTTATAAGAGTAGGGGCATCATGGCAGACCTGGATTTAAACCCTGTTTCAGATACTTATTAGATGTACACAGTATCTGGCACATAGTAGGCACTTAATTAATGTTTATTGAGTTGAATGTGTTACCCTGAACAAGTCACTTAATCTCTTCAGGCATCAGTTTCCTCATCTGTAAAACAAAAGGGTTGAACTCAATCACTTCTCAGTCTTTTCTAGGTCTAAGTCAATTATCCTATATTCTAAACCTATCTTCTCAAGTCTCACCTCAAGTCTCACTCTTCTCTCTCAGTAAATGATCTTGGATAAGACAATTGATTTCAATCCAGAATTCTTTCATTCACCATCCTCTTAGAGCTGCTTCACTTTAACCCCATCCCCTTGAAGATAAAGTGGCTGATTTTCATTGTTGCAGGGGAAACCCTACTACCAGGGCCTTAGGGACTCTAGTTCTTTATATTTCTTCTGACTGCTTGCTCCAACAGACATTTCTTCTCCTCATTCTAATTCTTCCTTACATACTGGATCTTTCTCCTCAGTCTAGAAATACATTTATGTTGGCCCTATTGTAAAAAAAATTTCCCTTCACCCTGAAACCCTCTCAAGTTACCATCAATCAACCAGCAAGAATTTATTAAACTCCTTCTAAGGGGCAGGCATTTTGCTAGGTACTGGAAATACAAACACAGTGAATGAAACAATCTCTTACCCTAAATAAATACATGCAGCATAAATATAAAGTGAATAAATGCAAATATATACAAGGTAGTTAAATACAAGTTAGTTTGGGAGGGAGGACACGAGCAGTAGGAGGATCAGGAAAGGTTTCATGCAGAAGATGGTGCTTAAGCTGAATTTTAAGGGAAGAGACTGTAAGAGGTAGAGGTAAAGATTGAGAACATCCCAGGAACAGGCAACAGATAACACCAACACTCAGAGGTGGAAGATGAGGCATTGTGCATGAGGATAAGCGAGAAGGTCACTTCGGCTAAATTAGAGAGGAGAAGTAACGTCCAATGACTACAGTGATGGGTTGGTATTAAGTTGTAGGGGCTTTAAAAATTTCTCCTTTAATGCTAAATTTCTAGAAAGAGTAGTCATTCATCCAATTCATCACCACTGATTCACTTCTCAACCCCTGGCTTTGGCAAACTGACCCTCCCTACCCCTTTACTGAAATCTTCCTCCTTAAAATTCCCAGTGATAATCATTTTTTGTAAAAATCCATTGGCCTTTCCTCATTTCCTCTCCTTCTTGACCTTTCTACAAAATTCGACAACGTTGATCATTCCTTATTCTGGACATTTCCCTGTTGGTTTTCACAGTACTTGTCTCTCTTAGTTCTCCTCCTACCTTTTTCTTGGTGTAATTCTCCCACCCCAAAGTGTCCCCTGGAAGGCTTGTTCCTTGGTCTTTTATTTTTTCTTTCTATTTGCTAATACTAGGTGATGTCATCTATGACCATGGATTCAATTTTTCTTCTTATGCAGAGGATCCTAAGATCTACGTAGGTAGCTCCATTCTTTACTCCTATTCTACTCTGCCTTTTTTATATCCTCAACACTTAGTGCCTGACACATCCAAAATGCCTAAATCAATGACATTTTGACTGGCTGACTACTCTGAGTGTCAATCTAATGATGTCACCTGCATGCTGGATATCTGTGGCTGAATGTTCTTCTGGTATTTGAAACTCAGTGTGTCCAAAATTCATTCTCTTTCCCCTAAATCTTCCTTTCTGCCTAATCTTTGTATTTTTGTAGTGGCTTCGCTAGTTATCCAGTCTCAAAATATCAGAACCTTCGTCAGTTCTTTCTTTTCATTACCCATCCCACATCCAATCAGGTAACAGTATGTGGATATTACTTTTATAATGCCTAGAGGTACAGTAGATGGAGCGCTGAACCCAGCATCCAGAAGACCTGAGTTCAAATCCAACCCCCAATCCTACTAGTTGTGTGACCCTGAGCAAATCGTTTAACCTCTGCCTCAGTTTCCTCAATTGTAAAATGGGATAATAAGAGTACCTACCTCTCAGGGTTGTTGGGAGGGTCAAATAAACTAACAGTTGTTAAGCACTTAGCGCAGTGCCTTGCCCAGAGCAGGCACTATGTAAATACTAAGTTATTAGTATCAATATAACACCTCATGCATCGATGTCCCCTCCTCCCACTCTTCCATGCTTTATCGTCTCTTGCCTAGAATATTTTAAGAGCCTAAATGGCCACCAAGTAATTTTCCTTATGCATGGGTTTGCCCATCAGAATCTCCCTATTGTGTATAGGACAAAAGACATCACTCCTAAACCAGTTATTTGAGACTCACATCTTGGTGCAGTGGAAACAGCTCTAATGTTAGAATCAAAGATGTTGCCTGCCTGTGATACTTCCTGCCTTGAGAGATTAAGTGTCCTGAACCTTAGTTTCCCCAGCTACAAAATTCGGGGGTTAAACCAGGTAACCTCTCAAATCCTTTCCAACTCTAGATCGATGCTCATTAATGACACCCAAGCAAAGCTGTTTACTATACTACTATATGGTAAAAATACCAAGCGTTTGGATATACAAAGGCACAGATTCTCTGTTCAAAGGACACCTTATGACTACAAGCAGCCCAAATTATGGGCCTGGGATGTTATTTTTAGAGCAACACATCTGTAAAAATGACTATTCTCAAGTGCTATTTAACACTGACATCCACTGGGTAATTAGAGGGATGTTGAGGAGCACTGGCCTAAACCGGGCAGATGGGGTGGACACATCCTTTTCCTTCCTGGTTATGATCCCTTGGGAAACTTTGGATCCAAACACAAGTGACCCTCACACCCAACCCTCCTCAAGAAGGGACAGCTCCAAAATAGACCCAACAAATATGGATCCCACAGGTGCTTTCCAGCTTAAAAGATATTGTTAAAAATGGGTTTCCTCTCATACAGTTTCCATTTCTACAGCATCCTTCCTGCATGTGACTAAAAGTGCTCTGGCCCTTTTACAGCTGTCTGGTATGCAAGATTCTCATGAGCTAGGAAAATTTCTTCTCTAGATTCATTGATCAAGAGTCACAGATGGACAATTAATGCAGAGCAAGCCTGGCAAATCCTCATGATGACAGAATTCCCTAGATTAGCAATTCACATTATAGCCTCTCATTTCTAGTCCCTTGCATAATGCAAAAGTTAAAGTATCATATATTATAATATATAATATAATACATAATTATTTACAATATATTATAATATAATGTATAATAATAAATAAAAAAGCATTTATTAAGCGTATGCTATATATAAGCTAACCAATGTTGTAAGTGCTGGGGATCATCTCCAAAGACACTGAAAAGTATGAGGACATCATAAACAAGGGGGTGGAGGAAATCTTGGACCTTATTATTACTCAAAACGGTAATTGCTAATAGAATACGTCTAATGTCTAGTAATTCTTGATCTATATGTTTACTTTCATATCTATAAAAACTTTAAGGAAAATAACCTACACATCTTTTAAATATGTTCACAATGAGGAAAAAAAAGAAAGACTTTTTTGCACATGTTGCTCCATAGTAAACCAAATAACATGATTAAAATAGAGAATATAAGATCTCACTGTGCTAATTGCTCATTTTTTTAAAGCAATGCTATTGGTAGAAGAAAAGAACTACATTTTAAAAGCTCACCTGCAGTAAGGTGTATCCCACGCATGTGTGAAAATCATATAGTATTCCTTGACGAGCTAATTTTGTCCAGTGACCTTCTCATTATTAATATCAAACAGAGCATAAAACATATATATATATATATAAAACATGTATTTATATTCACCAAAGCTGTTCATTTGCACCATGGAGGAGGTCCAGTTCAATCTCCAAGTCTAAGAAGAATTCCCTAGAGTAGATAAGGCTTTCTAGATGTTCCTTTTTATGGGTCACATTGTGCTAAATGCATCAAGCCCAGGAATAGTAAAGACTCTCTTTGAGATTCCTAATTACTTAAAATAAAAAACAGTTTGACAACTATCCACATAGGAAAAAAAAGAAGTGAATGAAGAATACCCATTGACCAGACTATAATATTATGGATGGGCAACCAATAGTGCCCATATATCAGTATATATCTCAGATAGACATTGCAAATGAACAATGAATTAGACCAGGACTTAAACAGAAGGAAGAGAAAAGATTGAATCACTTTTGGAAAACAGCATAATTTCTTTAATATTCCCAACTTCTCCATGAAGCTAAAGCCCGTCTTTTAAATATTAATATTCTTTGAACTGATGTATATCTACAAGTCATAAAACTTTACAGTCTCTAAAGAATTGAAGTTGAGAATCATTCAGAGTCAATGGAAGATCAGTCTATAGAACACATTACAACTGAGGCACTGTGTAAAGGATGTGGAGTAAATTATATCATCAGAGATATATAAGATCGGGGGGAAGAAAGATAATCCAGTCACAAAGCAAGAATGACAGATAACCAGTGGTCTGTTATACTTCATTGTCATAATGTAATATCAAGAAAGTATAAGGAAAGCCCTCTCCTACAACTGCAAATGTATGGTTGAATATGGACAAGAATCACATAAGATGGGTACTTTATAAGTCACATCTTTAGAGGGAATAACAGTGATGAGACCAGACCTCAGTTGGAGTATTCAAGCCTTGGAAATTGAGAACCAGAGAAGAGAAATAAATTTCTGAAAATCATACAGGCATTAGGTGCCAGAGCAAGAATACAGACCTAGGTCTTTTGACTCTAAAT
>JAQQSK010008626.1:0-13431 GCA_028658325.1 Potorous gilbertii
GGGCAGTTTTCCTTGATAATTTCATGAAGGATGATGTCTAGGCTCTTTTTTTGATCATGGCTTTCAGGTAGTCCCATAATTTTTAGATTGTCTCTCCTGGATCTATTTTCCAGGTCAGTTGTTTTTCCAATGAGATATTTCACGTTATCTTCCATTTTGTTATTCTTTTGGTTTTGTTTTGTGATTTCTTGGTTTCTCAGAAAGTCATTAGCCTCCATCTGTTCCATTGTAATTTTGAGAGAACTATTTTCTTCAGTGAGCTTTTGCACCTCTTTTTCCACTTGGCTTATTCTGCTTTTGAAAGCATTCTTCTCTTCATTGGCTTTTTGCCAATTGAGTTAGCTTATTTTTCAAGGTGTTATTTTCTTCAGCATTTTATTGGGTCTCCTTTATTAAGGTATTGACCCGTTTTTCATGCTTTTCTTGCATGTTTCTCATTTCTCTTCCCAGTTTTTTCTCCACCTGTCTAACTTGACTTTCAAAATCCTTTTTGAGCTCTTTTTATAGGTAATTATGGGCTGTGGGTTCGGGGCTAGCATATGAGAGTCTTTCTACTCTACCATCTTCAATTGAAATGTTTTACTGACTTTTTTCTCATTTTGTGAACATCTGCTACTATCTACATATTTCTCATATAGACTACTGTCTCATTCACCCCTCCTTTTTCTGCCAACTAATTGAAAGCCTCCATTGCTACAAATAAATTTAACCATAGCATCATGGATCAAGAACTGAAAGGTCCTTTAGAAACCATTGTCAGACCTTTCTAATTCATATTTTTCAGATTCACATAATATTTTCTTATTATTTTATTTGTTTTCAGTTTTCTTCAACCACTTCCATATATCTTTGATTTTTCTCCTCCCTCCCACACCATGCCCCCACCTCCTGACTCCCTCCCTGAGACAACGTACAGTTTTATATAGGTTCTGCGCATATATTCCCATTAACTGTATTTTCATCATAGTCATGTTGGATAGAAGAAATTAAATTATTGGGAGAAATTATAAAAAAAACCAAAACATAACACAAAAGAAAATGACCTGCTTCTTTTTCTGATTGAATTCCACAGTTCTTTCTCTGGATGTGGAAGGCATTTTGCCTTAAGAGACAATTGGGAATTATTAACTCCTTGCACTGCAATGAAGTACTAAGTCTACCAGAAAAGTTACTCCCACACTGTGGCTGTTGCTATGTAGAAAGTTCTCCTGGCTCTGCTCCTTTCACTCAGCATCAATTTATATAAGTCTTTCCAGGCCATGCTGAAGTTTCCCTGTTCATCGTTTCTTATACCACAATAGTATTCCAGTACATTCATATTTCACAGTTTTTCAACCATTCCCCAATTGATGAGCATGCCCTTGACTTCCAGTTTTTGGCCACCAGAAAGAGTTGTTATAAATATTTTTCAACATGTGGGAAACTTTCCCATTTTTGTGATCTCTTGAGTATGTAGTCCTAACAGCTATTGCTGGGTCAAAGGTTATGCACATTTTTCTAACCCTTTGGACACTGTCCCAAATTGCTCTCCAGAATGATTTGATCAGTTCAAAGCTCACCAACAATGAATTAGTGTTCCAAATCTCCCACATCTTCCCCAACATTTATCATCTTCTTGTTTTTCATGTAAGCCAACCTGATAGGTATGCTACAATATCTCAGAGTTGTTTATATGGTATTGGAATTAATTATTCTTTAAATATTTGATAGAATTCACTTGTAAATCCATCTGGTCCTTGAAATTTTTCCTAGGGAATATATTGGTGGCTAGTTCAATTTCTTTTCCTGAGATGGGATTATTTAAATATTCAATATCCTCTTCTGTTAATCTGGGCAATTTATATCTTTTAAAATAATCATCTATCTCACTTAGATTGTCAAATTTATGGGCATACAGTTGGGCAAAGTAATGTCTAATTATTATTTTAATTTCCTCCTCATTGGAGGTGAGTTCAATCTTTTCATTTTTGACATTGTAATTTGGTTTTCCTGTCCCCCTGTTTGTGCTTGAAGTTCTCTCTTCTCCCTTCCCCTCCACAACAGAGTTTTAATTTTTGAGCACCACCTCCCACAATCTTCCCTTCCTTCTTTCAGCACCCCTCTCTTTAATCCCCTTTACCCTTACTACTTCTTTCCTCCATTTTAACCTCCCCTCCCTTTTCTTTTCCCCTTCCTCACCTGCTGCCTATAGAGCTAGTTAGATTTATATACTTAATAAGTTTGTTATTCCCTCCTTGAATCAAATCAGATGAGAGTATCACACAATGCTCATCTCCTTCCCCTCTTTCCCTCTACTATAATATAATTTTGTCCCTCTTTCTGTGATGTAATTTACCATTTTATGCCTCCTCCTTTTCATATCTCCTCCTACTCCCTTCACACCATTAAACCACATTTGTATCATAACATCATTTTGCTTTATACCTTCTTTCTCTATCTATGTATATCCATTTTATATTTTCTAATAGATATACAATTCTGAAGATTAACAAATATTATCTTCCCTTATGCAGAGGTAAACCATTTGCCCATATTGAGTGACAAGTTTATCTTTTCCCCTGTTTACCTTTTTATGCCTCTCTTGAGATCTGCATTTGGAGATAGAATTTTCTATTGCGTTTTCTCCTTTTTATCAGGAAAGTCTGGAAATCCTTTATTTAACTGAATGTCCATCTTCTTGCCTGAAATGTTATGCTGAACTTTGCTGGGTAATTGATCCTTGGTTGTAGTCCCAGGATCTCTGCCTTATCGAATATAGTATTTCAATTTCTTTGATCTTATAATGTAGAAGCTGCAAGGTCCTATTAGATCTTTATGCAGCTCCTTGATATTTGAATGGCTTTTTCTGGCTGCATGTAGTATTTTCTCCTTCATTTGATTGTTCTGGATTTTGGCAAAAAAATATTCCTTGGCATTTTTAGTTTGGGATCCTTTTCAGATGGTGAATGGTGAATTCTGTCGATGATGATTTTGCCCTCTGGATCTGCACTTCCTTGATGATTTCTTGGAAGACATTGTCCAGGCTCTTTTTCTATCATGGCTTTCTGGGAGACCAATAATTCTTAAATTTTCTCTCCTGGATCTATTTTCCAGGTCAGTTGTTTTTTCAATTAGATATTTTACATTTTCTTGTATCTTTTCATTCTTTAGGTTTTGTTTGACTGATTCTTGATGTCTCATAGAGTCATTAGCTTCTACTTTCTCAATTCCCATTTTTTTCAATGTTTTCTTCAGTTAACTTTTGCATCTCCTTTTCCTTCTATCTAATTATTCCTTTTAAGTAATTATTTTCTCCAGTTAGTTTTTGTACTTCCTTCTCCATTTGTCCAATTTTCCCAGTTAAGTTTTGTTCTTTCATTTCCATTTCCTTTTCAAAGAGCTGTTATCTTCAGTGAATTATTTTTTTAATACTTTTAAAATCATTGCCCAGTTTTTCTTCTATTTCCTTCTTCATCTCTTCCAAGAGTGCTCTTTGTGCATGCTAGCAGTTCATAGTCCCTTCTGAAATTTCAGATAGGAGTACAATCTTAATGCTGACCTCCTTGGTATTTGTGTTTTTGTCCTTGTCTACATAGTAAGATTCTATGGACTTCTCTTTCCTACTTTGGTTCTTACTCATGATGATGATAATCACCCTTTACCTCTCTTTCAAGGTAGATCTCTGCTTCTAGGTCACGAGAGACCCTGTCCCAAAGTGCTTGTGTCTTGGACTTGAGGCACTGTTTTTGCGGCCTCTAGTTCTTTCAGCTAGAAGCTAAAATGCTGCAGCTTATCTTGTGCTGAGCTGGTTGGTGTGAGGTAGCAGAGGACAGATTTGAAATCCTTTTTTGTTTCCCTGGATTTGCCCTGGATCTAACATATTACATGTGGGAGAGTGGGTGTTCTGGCCACAGAAGGTCTCCTCTGCTGAGTTAAAGCATAGGCTAGCTCAGTGGTTGGTGATTCTGGCTGCCCTAGTGTCTTCACGATTCCCCTGGGGTTCTGAGGCATGCCTGGGGTCCTGGTGTTGGTGGTTGTCGGGCTCCACATCCCTGAGGTTTTGGATTTCCCTCTGGTTTCCTGAGGTAGGGCTGCCTGAGACCACTCTGGTCTTGCACTGCTCTTCTTCACAGCAAGGGGGACCCTCCTTAGCAATTTTCCTGGTCTCATGTGCTAAGAGACTTTTTGACCCCTCTGCTGATCCCACTGTTCCAAGATTTTTCTGTGAAAATATTTTAGTGTTCTTTCAAGGTCAACAAGAGAAGAGAGAGCGAGCATTTATTTATCACTCCACCATTTTGTCTCCTGGAAGTTCAAGTAGGTGATTGACAGACATCTAATCTGTAGGCTGATAATCTCAGGAGCAGCTGCTGTTGACATCTGGTGCTGTGTGGCTCTCACTCACTCAGTTCCACTGGACTCCTGTGCTGGGTTTTTATGCTCAAGATTCCACAGTGCATCTGCTGCATCAGACCACCTGTGGCTTCTTGTTTGGCCCTGTCATGGTAGGGACATGCTGGTACAGTCTGTGCACTATGTGCTCCTCCAGTTCTGTGGAACAGATCCTTCCCGTGGAACTCCAATCTCTCCTGGGCTATGAATCTGCCACAGTCTGTCTCCTATTGGATTCTGACCCTCCAAAATTTGGTCAGATTCCCTTTTTAGAGGTATTTGAAGGAGTTTGTCTAAGAGCTAAGGTGAGTAGTTTCTCTCACTCTGCCACCTTGGCTAACTGTCCTATGGTTTAAAGAAGATTCTGTCCCATGAAATTCCTAGAGCTTGGAGTGATTAAATATATTCTATAATGAGAGGGGTCTTATGGGCTATCTTAGAGAAAAAAGAAGTGTGTGAAGGAAGGAACAAGGAAAGAAAAGATTTAAATAAATATTGGTAGCCTGATTCTTAAAGATTTGTTTTAGTTATGAATTGAACTATGAAATCCAACCCAATAAGGTTAATGGAATTATTAGGGGACAAAAGAAAAAGGTATTTTGTATTTCCTTAAAAATGGTCCAAATTTCTAATGAATTGCCTCATCCCTGGGCAAGCAACAAATCCTAAAGGGTTGTTTTTCTGAATAACAGATATATTGAAAGTGGGGGGAGACTCAAGTACAACCCTCTTCAATTAATGAATTGGAATGTTCTACTTTATGATGTATATAGAGGCACTTTCAACACAAAAGTCAAAGTGAAGTCCAGTTGAATATTACAATATATTCTACCCAAAAATGTTACTTGCATATGGTACAGCATCTTGTTCTGTGGGAGAAATACAAAAATGAGAGTGAATGAAGAAAGATTCTGCATCTTCACATTGCTCAACAAGTTTGTTTTTTTCCCCTGGTCTGAGAAAATAGGCCTTTACATCTAGATAAGGATTTCTTGGATCTTATACCTTTATTTCCAAAGGGAAGGAAATAATCTCATTTCCACATTGTTAGGATTTCAAGAGGTAAATATCCTCATGCTAAAAAGGCATTCTGCCTATCATAATATTTGTTTTTCATATAGGGCTTGAAACTATTGAATGTTCAATTTGAGGAGACCTTAAAGATCATCAAGTGGAACTCACTCATTTTCTAATTAGAAAAAAAAGGATGAACTCAAGGAAGATGGTTATCAAGCTTGAATAAGCAGTTTCCCATGTGCCAGGCATTGTGAGTTACTCAAGGCCATGGTGGAAAATGAAAAAAAAAGGTTAATCTAGCTCTTTTGACTCCAAAGACTTTTCTTTTAACCCAGCTTGGTGCTTTTCCTTAGAGAACCAATCCTAGAGTCAGCAAATTGGGGTTCATGTTGTAGCTTTCAATTCCTTGCCAGCTATGCCAGGGAGAAAGTCATTTAACCCCTCTAGCCTTGAATTTCTTCATCTTTAAAATGGTTGTGGGAATTTCACTAAGAAGCAGAATGGCAAAATAGATTAAAATCCAACCCAGGACTCAGAAATCCAGGGTTCAGATTCTACCTCTGACACCTTTTGACCATATGAACAAAGGTACGTTTCCTACCGCCACAGTACTCAAGGCAGTAACTTCTTGGGCAGGAGTAGATAACCATTATTGGGAGGAGTTTCAGATTTGTTTATCACTGAATTATTTTCAATACCTTTATTGAAGCAATCTCTGAGAGGGGTACAATGCTACTGTTACTTAAGAGTTCTGAAATCTCACGTTAGCCATTATTATGATGCCACACCTAGGGTAACTCTGTATGTTACAAATATTTCTGATAAAAAAAATAATAAAATTTCATTCCAATACCCAAACTTTATTGGGCATGATGTCCAATATTGATTTGTAAATGTTTAGATGAGTTTTGACCACGAGGATCTCTTTTCAATTAAAAACATTCTTGGTTGTGTCATCTGTGTTTAGAATGTCACTTTCAGGAAGGCAGAAAATGCTTCACTATGATTTTTCTTTATGGATTTCTTTTTGACTCCCCAGTAATTAGGGCTTGTTGAGTGATTGGCTATTGATATTGTGAAGATGCATCTTTCTCATGATTCAAAATAAAAGATTTGATGACTGAAGAGGAATTCACAACTTTTCTGGGGATATATTAGTCTCTGCCTGAGCAGCCCCATCTCAGAGAGATCATCTGTATCTCGCAAGAATTGAGAGACACATTGACAAGAGGGAAGGAGTCCATGCAATAAAGGGAAGAATTAAACTGAATGTCCATACATCGTGAACATCTGAATGGGAAGTGATAACTTCAGTCATCTCTAGGTTTCTTAATGTGCAAACATTTCTTGTCCCATACTGGGAATGTTCAATTAGAGGTAATAAATTTGAGCTTCTCAATATTTTGTGCCTAATGATTCAATTCAATTCATTAAGATTAAGCACTTATTTTCTGCCAATCAGATTATTAGGTGCTCTCGCATATTGAGTAATTTATGTTATATTTGGAAAAACAGTGTTGAAATAAAAAATAAAAAGGCAAAGGTGAAAATAATGATTTCTTAGGTGAAGGGAATCTGGGGAGAAGGAGCAAATCAGGAAATAAAGTCAGATTGACAGAAACAGCAATTTAAGAGAATCCAGGAATTTTAAGATCTAGAGATGAGCAGCAAGTGTATTGCACGTGGGAAGGAGAGCCAGAAAGACATAGGGAAAGATAGAAGATGGTACATGAGGAATAGCAAGGAGCACGGATGATTAATGTAAAGAATGAATACGGTTAAAGGAATATATTGAATTTGCCTTCAAACCCACAATTGATCCCAGATTTGAGGAGTCATAAGAACCTGGAGAATAAGAATACCACCCCTGCTTTATCTAACTCTAGGAAGGTAGAAGTACTTGAATTACTGAGGATGACTAATTCCAAATGCTCTCATTTGACTTACACCCTAGCCACCACCCCCAACAATATCCTAACAGGATCATAGATTCTGTGTCCCATACTTACACTCATTTGTGGATTGAGCCGAGCTCAGGTCAAACAGGGCTACTGAGAAAAGGAGCAGTAACCACTCTGTAGCAGCCATGGTGTCAATGTTACTTTCACTGAATGAACCCAAGACAACTACTCTTATAAGCACCTCAGGAAACAATATCGCATTTGAAAAGTCACACTCAGTCCCTGATTTGATGACATTGTTCAAGACCATACTACTCTCATCCCTAAGTTTTGTTTGGACTGAGTATGAAGGCTGGCAAAACTTCTGTCCCAAACATAAGGCCAGATATAAATTTGCCAAAAGCTTTGAAGCCACCTTGCCTAGAAAACCCACATATAATATTGTTACTACAATGATGGTAGTTTCCATCTCATGATTGGTCACTCATGCAGGAACCTAGGTTCCTGGAGAATATTTTGATAGCCTGTGCTGCGTAAGCAATTTAAATGTCATTGACTCATGTCATTTAAATGTCATTAAATGTCATTGACTTTCTTGAAGTTCATGGGATGAATCAGTGAGGTCAATATACAACAGAAGGATAAAATAATAGAAATGAAATAACTGTACAGGCAAGTTCTTGCCTATCCCCTCCTCTTGCAAACTATATAAACATCTGTGGATGTATTCTTTGGTCACCTGAGGATGCCAGGTTCTATGGTACCAAGCTACCATACCTCTTTCCATCATACTCTCTTCACCAGTTCCTTAAATATTTCCCAAAACATAACTAAATGTTTGCTGTTCAGAACCCATTCTTCCCCAAAGCTAACATACACCTCCATCCTTCTTCCAAATATTCTGCTCCCTAAATCCTAATCATGAATTAATATTGTAGGAGAAGAGGCTTTCTCTCTCTTATTTCCTTTTGATAACCCATTGCCAATTGACTCAGACCCCCTTCTCAGGTTCATTGACTCAGAAACTAGTTTATAGGCTGAGAGTGGGAATGGATATTACAGACCATACAGCTCAATCTCCTCACTTTCCTGATAAAGAACATGGAGCTGATAAGGTGCGATGACTTGCTCACAGACAGAAAGTGGATAGCAGAGCAAGGGTCCATCGCATACCTATCACTTTTTCTATTGAGGCATCCAGAGTTGAGACTGGCAATGATAGTTAAGCATAACTAGAACTTTTATTGACATTACAATAGTCATGCTTATTGTTCTCCTGGTTCAACTTATTTCACTCTACATTAGTGCACAATTTTTCCCTCTGTTTCTCTGAATTTATTATAATCTTCATGCCTGATTATTCAATATGAAGTTCATTATATTTATGCATTCATAATTTGCTCAGCCATCCTCTTGTAGATAGTCACTTGTGTCATTTAAAGCGTTGTTTTCTACATTTAAGAAGCAAGTTCTAAATAGGTTATTATGTAGAGGATCATTCCTTCTGTATTTATCTCCTTGACCTATTTTCCAAGTAGTGAAATTGAGAAAAAAAGATATAAAGAAATTATAAAGTACTCTTCGTTAATTACAAATAGTTTTATAAGGTATATGGACCTATTTACAGCTTGACAAAAACTGGACGGATATTCTGTCTTTCCATTGTTGTTGTTTAATCTTTTCAGACATTACTGAGTCTTTGTTTTCCCTTTTCTGATTTTCTTGGCAAAGATACTGGAATAGTTTGCCATTATAGAAGCTCATTATAGAAAAGACGAACTGAAGCAGAGTTAAGTGACTTACTCAGGCTGACAAAGAAAGCAGTTGTCTGAGAACTCTGTCAGAATAGAACTCTTGAAGATGAGTCTTTCTGATTCCATGTCCCAGAACTCTATCTGCTTCACCAGTTTGCAGTCTGTCATCCATCACAAATAAACTGTATCCATTTTTAAATATATTTTCATTTAAGAATTACAATTTTAAGCTTCAGAATTATTCTCATTTACAGTGATCTTATAATTAATGATTTGAAAAAAACCTTTAACCTGTTTGTCAATGGTTGAAAATTCTTTTTAAAATTTTTTTAATGTTTATTTATTTATTTTTAATTTTTAACATTCATTTCCACAAAGTTTTGAGTTTCAAATTTTCTTCCTATCTCTCCCCTCCCCTGACCCCATAACACCTTGAATTCTGATTACCCCTTCCCTCAGTATGCCCTCCCTTCTATCACACCCCTCCCTTCCCTTATCCCCTTCTTCTCTCTTTTTGTGCAGGGCAAGATATGTTTCCATTTCCCATACTGTATTTCTTATTTCCCAGTTGTATGCAAAAACAGTTCTCAACATTCATTCCTAATACTTTGAATTCCAACTTATCTCCCTTCCTTCCTCCACATCCATCCCCACTAAGAAGGCAGGCAATTCAATATAGTCTGTATATGTGTGGTTTTGCAAAAGACTTTCATACTAGTTATGTTGTGCAAGATTAACTCTATTTCCCTCCATCCTATCCTGGCCCCCATTTATTTTATTCTCTCCTTTGCCCTTGCCTCTCTCCAAAATTGTTTATTTCTGATTACTCCCTTCTCCCATTTGTCCTCCCCCCATCATCCACCTCACCCCACTTGTCCTCTTCTCCCCTACCTTTCTGTAGTGCAAGATATACTTTCATACCAAACTTGGTGAGCATGTCATTCCCTAAAGCCAAATGTGAAGAGAGCAAGCTTCCCTTTTTCCCCTCTCATATCCTCTCTTTTCTCCTCCACTGAAGAAACATTTTCTTGCCTCCTTGATGAGTGATTATTTATCCTGCTCCATTTCTCCCTTTCTCCTTCCAATACATTCTTCTCTCACTCTTTAATTTAATTTTTTAGATATCATCCCTTCTTATTCAATTCACCCTGTGTTCTCTGTCTATAAGTATGTGTGTGTGTGTGTGTGTGTGTGTGTGTGTGTGTGTGTGTGATGGTTATAATCCCTCCAACTACCAAATTACTAAGAAAAGTCTCAAGAGTTACAAATATTATCTTTCCATGTAGGTATGTAAACAGTTCAACCTTATATTTTCTCTTTCCAATTTATCTTTCCATGCTTCTCTTGATCATTGTGTTTGAAAGACAAATTTTCTATTCTGTTCTGGTCTTTTCATCAAGAATGCTTGAAAGTTCTCTATTGCATGGATGACTATTTTTCCCCCCGGAAATATTACACTCAATTTTGCTGGGTAGGTGATTCTTGGTTTAAATCCAGTTCCTTTGACTTCTGGAATATTATATTCCAAGCCCTTCAGTCCTTTAACATAGAAGCTGCCAGATCCTATATTATCCTGATTGTATTTCCACAATATTCAGAATACTTTTTATTTTGCTTGTCAATAACTTTGATTTATTCTTCTGAAAACCACATGCTCTTACCCTTTGGTAATTTACCAATTGAGGAATGACTTTTCTTCTTTTGTTTTATTTTTACTATATTATTTTTTATTGCAGCAACCTTTTCCCCTTAATATTCTTTAGTTACATGTAATGACAATTTTTAACATTCATTTTTGAAAGATTTTGCTCTCCAAATTTGTCTCACTCTGACCCTTCCCACTCTCAACCCAAGACAGTATGCAATCAGATATAGGATCTACATATACATTCATAGTCAATATATTTCCAAAATAGTAATGCTGTAAAAAAAAAAAAAGAAAAGAATCATAATAAAAGGGAAAATTCATGACAGCAAACAAAGAAAAAGTGAAAGGAATATGCATTTGTATGCATTCAGACTCCATAGTTCTTTCTCTGGATTGAGATAGCATTTTCCTTCATGAGGCTTTTAGAATTTTCTTGAATCATTGTATTGCTGTGAAGAGTTACGTCTACCATATTTGATCATTGTACAGTATTGCTGTTAGAGTGTACAATGTTCTCTTGGTTCAGATCACTCAACATCAGTTTATGTCAATATTTCCAGATTTTTCTAAATTCTGTCTGCTCATTATTTCTTTTTAAAACAATACTGCTCCATTACATACCTACCACAACTCTTCAAGCCATTCCCCAGCTGATGGGCATAACCACAACTTATGATTCTTTTTTACCACAAAAAAGCTGCTAGTAATGTTTTAATACATTACATATGAGTGAATGACATGTATTCACATATATTTCACTCAGTTCTCTATATATTTGAGAACTGATGACTTTATTGGAGACACTTATGAGAGAGATTATTTCCTAATTTTCTGCTTTCCTTTTGAACTTGGTTGCATTGGTTTGTTTTGTGTAAAAGCTTTTAATTTAATGTAGTCAAAATTATTTATTTTACATTTCATAATGACTGGTGTCTCTTGTTCTGTCATGAACCTCTCACGAGGTTCTCCTTTAAGAATTTGGATGTTGTACCAATTAGTGCATATGCAAATTAGTATTGACGTCCCTTCATTGCCTTGTACTATATTTTTTCCCCTTTAACTGGTAGTTCTTTGATTTATCTATAATGTTTCATGGAACTTATATTTTCAGATATCTTTCTTGAGGTGAATAGGGTCCAAAATATTTTGAAGCATCTCTTCCTCTCACCTTCCTTTGCCTTATTCTCCAGGATGGCTGGAGACAGCAGTCTCCCTTCTGTCCTCCCTTCTATAATGTTTCTCCTCTTTATTTGCCTTACTCTCTGTCTTGATATTCACCTTCTATCTCAGCTATTCACTCCTGCCTTATATAAACTAATCATATTTCAGATGGATGTGCCCCTTTGGTCTTCAGTGCCATCTCAGTCTTTGACCAGAATGAGGGAATGAGAGGTGATTTATGATTCTCATATTAATTACTATGATATGTTGTAATAATTTTACTACACAAATTGGTTGGAACTCCTTTTTTTTCTAGGAGATTCTGGCTTGGGAAATATAGCTCCAGTGAAAGTATTGCAATAGAAAGTGATAAATTTCTGAACTTTTAACTGCCAAGTGACCTTAAGGAGAGCCCATTGCAGTTTGGTTCTTTAACCCACCAAGTAATCAGAAGACTCAATGACACTTAGGTCTTGGGACGATCAACTTTAGAACTGTTCCCACAGGATTCAAGAGCAACTGTATTGTGCCTAAAATGCCTGCAGGCATGAGCCTGCCATGAGGATTGTTTCGAGACCTAAGAATGGTTGTGCTGTGATTCACTCTCTTGAAGGTATTTTGCAGATATAGACCCTTCCTTTGCACAGTAAGATAAGGCGCTCTCTTCTGGAGACTGGTATAGGCAAATTTGTATTTCTCACTCTAAAATTAATTAAACCACCACTTGATTCCTGACACACCTGTCCCATTTTCTGTTCTGTTCAGCACTGGCTACTCTCAAATTAGAGACTAGCTCATTCTGCCATTTCAAATTCTTTTGACATATGAAGATGGTGCAATGTTGTTTCCACCACTAGACTCTCAGTTGCTTGAGAGCAGAAAATGATTATTTTTGCCTTTATTTTTTTCCTGCATTTCTCTACATTTAGGAACTTGCCAAAGTGTCTGACACAGTAGTAGGCACTTAATAAATATTTATTGATTTACTGAGAGTGCTTTGGGGATCATCGGATTTGCTCTTACCTTTTTATTTCTTCTCAGCTATATAGGAAAAAAGAGAGAATCAGACTATTACAAGGAAATGCTTAAAGAGTTTCTACAGAAGTTTGTAGAACTCTGAACACTTTACTTCTTTATGTCTTCCAAGTAATATGAGTTTTAAAAGGGCTCAATATATTTGTTATATGCATGGTCACCGTTCAACCTTGAGCCAGGTACACTTTGAGGACTCAGAATTAAGGTGCTAAGCAGAGGCAGTGGTAGAGGCAGCAGGTGGCCAGAGGTTCCCAGAGCAGGCAGGAGCACAGCAGCAGCTCCATTAAAAAAGGTCTCTGCATAAAACCCCTGAGGGAACTGAGCCTAGGAAGCCTCTCTGCCACCACCTGAGAACCTGATTTAATCTTACCCTGAATAGCAGCCAGGCCTACTACCGAAAGCCCTGAGGCTGGGGAGCAGCATTTGAATCTCAGACCCCAAGCACTAGCTGGGTGGATCTAGGGGGAGGTGGAGAGGACTATCAGAAGTCAAGTAACTGACTGGGAAAATTCCCAGAAAAGGGAAAAAAACTAAGACCATAGAA
>JAQQSK010008627.1:0-13431 GCA_028658325.1 Potorous gilbertii
CAAATGGGGAGAAAATTTTGGAACCCAAAATCTTGTGAAAATGAATGCAAAAAGTTAAATAAATAAATCTATATTAAAAAAAAACTACTTGAAAAAATAAACAACTTCAGCAAACCTGCAGGTTACAAAATAAACCCACAAAATTCTTCTCCATTTCTATATATGACTAACAAAACATAGCAGCAAAAGACAGAAAGAGGAATCCATCTAAAGCTGGGGTAGACATTGTAAAATATCAGGAAGTCTACTTGCCAAAACAAACCCAGGGAGTATATGAACAGAATGACAAAACACTTTTCTTAACGAAAAAAGTCAGTTCTAAGTAAGTGAAAAAACATCAGTTGCTTGTGGGTAGGACAAGCCAATACTATAAACATGAAAATTCTACCTAAATTAGTTTACTTACTCAATGCCAGACCAATCAAACTCAAAAAATTGTTTTCTAGACCTAGAAAAAATAATATCAAAAAATCATCTGGAAAAACAAAAGGTCAAGAATATCAAGGGAAATAATCAAAAGAAATGCGAGAGAAGATATCCTAACTCTACCAGATCATAGACCATAATATAAAGGAACAATTATCAAAACCACTTGTTTCAGGGTAAGAAACAGAAGGGTAGACCAGAGGAATATGCAACTTCTCAAAACACAGTAGTCCATGAATATAGCATTCTATTGTGTGACAAACCCAAGGACCCCAGCTTCTGGGATAAGAACTCACAGTTCAACCAAAAATACTGGGAAAACTGAAAAACAGTGTGTCATAAACTAGGCATAGATCAATGCCTGACACTGTACACAAGAATAAAGTCCAAATGGGCACATGATTTAGGTATAAAGATTTAAACTACAAACAAATTAGTGTAGGAAGGAGTAGTGTATCAGATTTTTGGAGAATGGAAGCATTTTTGGCTAAACAAGAGATACAAAGCATTATGAAGTACAAAATGGATCATTTTGATTACGTGTACCTGGAAAGGTTTTGCACAACCAAACCTAATACAAACAAGATAAGGAGGGAAGCAGAAAACTGGGAAAGAATTTTTGTAACTAGTGTCTCTGATAAAGGCCTCATTTCTAAAATGTATAGAGAACTGGGTCAAATACACAAGAACATAAGTCATTCCCCAGGTGCTAGTCAAAGGATATGAACTGGCAGTTTTAAGGGGAGCAAATTAAAACTAGCTATAGTCATATAAAAAAGCTCTAAATCTTTATTGATTAGATAGATACAAAACAGGAAGATGATAAATGTTGGAGAAGATGTAGGAGAGTTGGAACACTAATTCATTGTTGGTGAAATTGTGAGCTAATCCAACCATTCTGGAGAGCAGTTTGGAACTATGCCCAAAGGGCTACAAAAATGGGTATAGACTTTGACCCAGCAATACTATGTCTAGGACTGTGTCCCCAAGAGATCATAAAAATGGTAAGTGTCCAACATGAAAAAAAAATATTTCTAGCAGCACTTTTTGTGGTGGCCAAAAACGTGAAATCAAGGTGATGCCCATCAATTGCGGAATGGCTGAATAAATTATCGGATATGAATATAATATAATACTACTGTACTATAAGAAATGATGAGCAGGATGTCTTCAGAGAGACCTGGAAAGACTTATATGATCTGATGCTGAACAAAAGGAGCAGAACCAGGAAAACTTTGTACAGAGCAACAATCAGTGTGTGCAAAGAATTTTTATGGCAGACTTAGAACTTCATTGTAATGCAAGGACTTAAAAAATTCCCGATGGTTTTTAAGGCAAAATGCCTTCCACTCCAGAGAAAGAACTATGGATTTCAATCACAGATTGTAGTAGATTTTTTCTGTCATATTATGTTTTGGTTTATGTGATTTTTCCCATGAATTTTAATTCTTCTGTACAACATGTCATGGTGAAAATGTATTTAAGAGGAATGTGCATGTAGAACCTATATAAAATTGTGTGCCCTCTCAGGGAGGGAGTGGGGAGATAAGTGGGACAGAAGGGGAGGGAAAGAAAGAAAAAATCTAGGTTGTATTGTAATGTTTGTGGAACACTGAAAATAAATAAATAAATAAAGTAATGTTTCAGGTAACAAAGAATATCCAAATAAATCATTTGCATTTACAAATATGACCATCAAAACTCAACAGAAAAAACAGAAAGAGAAATCCCTTTTAAATCTATGTTATGCACAATAAAATATCTGTCTGTCTACGTGCCAAAACAATCCTAGGGACTATATGAGCTTATCAAGGGAACTAATAAGAAGAAATGCTAGGGAAGATCACCTAGCCCTACTAGATCTCAAATGGTATTATAAATCAGCAATCATAACCACTTGGTACTGGCTAGGAAAAAGAGGGTTAGACCAGTGGAGGATGTTAGGTACTCAAGACATGGTAGTCAATGAATATAGCAATCTATTTTTTGATGAACCTAAGGACCCTAGCTTCTGGGATAAAAACTCACCATTTGTCAAAATTGCTGGGAAAAATGGAAAGTTGTGGAAACCGAGCATAGACCAATGTCTGACATCATACACAAGAATATATTCCAAATGGATACATGATCTATATATAAAGACTGTACTATAAATTCGAGGAGCAAGAAATAGTGTATTTGTGAGATTTATGAAGAATGGACAATTTTTGGCCAATCAAGACATAGAGAATATTATGAAATGCAAAATGGATAATTTTGATTACATTAAATTGAAAAGGTTTTGCATAAACTAACCCAAGGCAACCAAGATTTTGAGGGAAGAAAAAAACTGGGAATGAATTTTTGCATCTAGTGTCGCTGATAGAGGCCTCATTTCTATATATAGAGAACTGAGTCAAATTTACAAAAATGCAAGTCATTCCCCAATTGATAAATGGTCACAGGATTTGATCAATCAGTTTTCAGAAAAAAAAATTCAATCTGTCTACAGTCATATGAAAAAAAGTTCTAAATCACTATTGATTAGAGAGATACAAATCAACACAATTCTGAGGTACCACATCACACCTATCAGGTCTACTGACAAGACAAATCAAGAAGAAAATAAATGTTGGAGATGATGTAGGAGAGTCGGTACACTAATTCATTCTTGTTGGAGCTGTGAGCTGATCCAGTCATTCCAGAAAGCAATTTGGAACCATGTTCAAAATGTTGCAAAAATATGCCTACACTGTGGCCCATCAATATCTCTTCTAGGACTGTGCCCCAAAGAGATCATAAAAATGGGAAAGAGCCCCACATGTCCAAAAGTATTTATAGCAACTTTTTGTTGTGGCCAAGACCTGGAGATCAAAGAGATGTCCATCAATTGGGGAATTGGTGAACAAGTTGGAGTATATTGAATGTAAAGGAATACAATTTTGCAATAAGAAGTGATGAGCAGGAAGACTTCAGAGGAAGGTCTTACATGAACTGAAGCTGTGTGAAAGGAATAGAATGAGGAGAACTTTATACTCAGTAACAACCACGGTGAGAGGAATTTTTCTGGTAGACTTAGTCCTTCACAGCAATAGAAGGACCTAAAAAATTCTCAGTAGACTCAAGGCAAAATGCCCTCCACATCAAGAGAAAGAAGTGTGGAATTCCATCTCAGAATGAAGCAGACCATTATGTCTTATGGTTTGTTTTGTTTTATGGTTTATCCCATTCATTTTATTTTTCATTTAGCTTTACATTTTAAATTTACTTATTTATTTTAAGTTTTCAACATTGGTTTCCACAAAATTTTGAGTTCCAAATTTTCTCCCCATCTTTCCCCTCCCACCACTCCAAAATGCTGAGAATTCTAGTTACCCCTACCACCAATCTGCTCTCTCTTATAACATCCTTCCCTTCCTTATCCCAATCTTCTTTTTTGTCCTGTAAGGCAAGATAAATTTCGATATCCCATTACCTGTATTTCTTATTTCCCAGTTGAATGCAAGAACAATATTCAACAGTTGTTCCTAAAACTTTGAGTTTCAGCTTCTCTTCCTTCCTCCCTCCCCATACATTACCACTGGGAAGGCAAGCAATTCAATATAATCTATATATGTGTAGTTCTGCAAATGACTTCCATGATAGTCATGTTGTGTAAGATTGACTATATTTCCCTCTCTCCTAACCTGCCACCACTTCTTCTATTCTCTCTTTTGACCTTGTCCCTCCCCAAGAGTGTTACTTCTAATTGCTCTCTCCTATTGCCCTCCCTTCCATCATACCCGTCATATTGCTTATCCCCCTCTGTTCCAATTTCCTGTATTGAAAGAAAAGTTTTCATACTAAAATGAGTGTGCATTTTATTCCTTCCTTGAGCCAAATGTGATGAGAATAAGCTTCACGTTTTCCCTTTCACTTCCTGCCCTTTTTTCTCCATTAAAAAGTGTTTTTCTTGACTCTTTTATGAGAGATAATTTGCCAAATTACTTTTATCCCTTTCTCCTCCCAATATTTCTCTCTCACCCCTTAGTTTTATTCTTTTAAATATGACCCCTTCTTATTCAACTCACCCTGTGTTCTCTGCCTCTCTCTCGGTCTCTCTCTCGGTCTCTCTCTCTCTCTCTCTCTCTCTCTCTCTCTCTGTATATATATGTATGTGTGTGTGTGTGTGTGTGCGTGCGTGTGTGCATGTATGTGTGTGTGTGTGTGTGTGTGTGTGTGTGTGTGTGTGCGGTCCCACCAACTGCCCAGATACTTTAAAAATTTCAAGAGATAGAAATACTGTCTTTCCATGTGGGAATGTAAACAGTTCAACTTTAGCAAGTCCCTAATGATTTTTCTTTCCTGTTTACCTTTTCATACTTCTCTTGATTCTTGTTTTGGAAAGTCAAATTTTCTTTTCAATCTGGTCTTTTCGTTAAGAATGCTTCGAAGTCCTTTATTTCATTGAAAGATCATTTTTCCCCTGAAGTATTATGCTCAGTTTTCCTGGGTGGGTAATTCTTGGAATTAATCCTGATTCCTTTGATTTCTGGGATACCATATTTCACACCCTTTGATCCCTTAATGTAGAAGTTGCTAGATCTTGTGGTATTTTCTTACGGTATTTCCACAATACTCAAACTGTTTCTTTCTAGATGCTTGCAATATATTCTCCTTGACCTGGTAACTCTGGAATTTGGTTACAGTGTTGCTAGGAGTTTCCCTTTTTGGATCTCTTTCTGGAGCTGATGGGTAAATTCTTTCAATATTTTTTTTGTCCTCTGGATCCAGAATATAAGGGCAGTATTCCATGATAATTTCAAAAATGATAATGTCTAGGCTCTCTTTTTTATCTTTTTTTTTGACTTTCAGGGAGTCCCATAATTTTTTAATTGTCTCCCCTAGATCTATTTTCCAGGTCAGTTATTTTCCAATGAGATATTTCACATTATCTTCCATTTTTTCACTCTTTTGGTTTTGTTTTTGTGATTTCTTGGTTTTTTTGTAATGTCATTCGCCTCCATTTATTCCATTGTAATTTTTAAAGAACTGTTTCCTTCATTGAGCTTTTGAATCTCCCTTTCCATTTGGTTAATTCTGCTTTTGAAAGCATTCTTCTCATCAGTAGCTTTTTGAACTTCCTTTGCCAATTGAATTAGCCTATTTTTAAAGGTGTTATTTTCTTCAGCATTTTTTGGATCTCCTTGAGCAAGTTGTTGACTCACTTTTCATGACTTTTTTTTTTTTTTGCATCTCTCTCATTTCTCTTCCCAATTTTTCCTCCACCTCTCTTACTTGATTTTCAAAATCATTTTTCAGGTCTTCCATGGCTTGAGACCACTGAATATTTATTTTGGATGTCTGGGATACAGAAGCCTTGGCTTTTATATCTTTCCCTGATGATAAGCATTTTTCTTCCTCATCCAAAATGATGGGAGAAGATATCTGTTCACCAAGAAAGTTACTTTCTATACTCTCATTTTTCCCCCTTTTTGGATATTTTCCCAAGCAGTTACTTGGCTTTTGGGTCCTTTTTCAATTCTGGGGTATACTCTGGGGATCTGCAAGATCTCATTTCCTCCAAAGTGGCACGGTGAAGCCTATACACTCTTCTGGGAGCAAACAGAAACTTTTGGCACAGAATCTGTGGCCAGAATCTCCACAACCACCTGGCCTCCAGTTCCACTAAGCCAGCACTGGGGGCTGAGATTCAGATGAACTGCTTAATTCCCCCAGGGCTTTAGGTGAGGACAGGGCAACCATTCAGTGTGACATTAAGATCAGTTGCTCAGGTGGGGACAGGGCTGCCACACAGGGTTCAGTTGCCCTAGCATCTTTACAACAAGGATTTCTTTCAATAATGGATGCGGGCTGCTGCCTGCCTTGGGAGCCCTACCAGCTGTTCCCTCTGTTGCTGTCTCCTGATACCAGAGCTATGGGGACACCCTGCTTTCTTCTCAACCAGCTGAAGAAACCCTCTCACTGACCTTTGGTTCCTGTGGGTTGAGGAATCCATGCTGCTACTGGAGATTCTGTCCCTGACGTCTACTTGGTCCTGCTCCTCCTTGTGCCAAGCAGGCCAAGGCTGGGCTGGGCTCTGCTCTGTGATTGGTGCAACAGATCTTCCCTTCTGTCTTTCAGATCACTCTGGGCTAGAAATCTCCCCCACTCCATTGTTCTGTGACTTCTGCTTCTCTAGAATTTGTTGAGAGTCTTTTTCACAGGTATTTTATGGGCTACAGAGGAAGAGCTAGTATATGTGCTTCTTTCTACTCCACTATTTTACCTCTGTTCACCATTTTTATTCATTTTAATTCTTCTATGCAACATGACTAAGGTGAAAATGTATTTAATAAGAAGGCATGTGTAGTTCCTATATAAGATTGCACTTGGCCTCAGAGTGGAAGTAGGAAGGGACGGGAAAGAGGAAGAGGGAGGAGTCAAAGTCCAAAATATATGGAAGTTATTGTAGAAAACTGAAAATATTTAAAATGATTTTTTTTAAAAAAGTAGTATACAGTCAGCTCTTACATATGACTTCTGAATAAAACAGCTTTGATTGTAGGAATTAAGGTTTGATAAAAACTTCTTTAGCATTTGGTAAAATCAGACATCAATTATGACATTTATTTATAAACTTTTATAACCTAAGCAACATTTTTATATATCACTACTGTCTTAAGGCATTTGGGGACAAATGCAAAACTCAAGCATTTTCTAAGACAAAGCAAACTGTGGAATTATACATTTGGCCCCCAAATGAAAAGTTTCAAGAACAATATCCGTGGCCCCACCAACAACCTACAATTCTCAACATTTTGGGAGGTATCTTTTCCACAGACATTTTGCCTTTCTCAAAGCAGTTCTGAGTTGGTAAAGACATTTTCAAAGAGGAAGTCACAGATGTAATCTCACATGTGACCATTGGCTGTCTCAGCCCTCCATTCTAACCACTGTATCATCAGATGAATAAAAGGAATGCTGGGAACAAAGCCAAGTTGATTACATCAGAGCAGATTCCTTCAATAATATCAAGGAGAAAATGGACACATCTCCAGTGGAAATAAGACAGTTTCCCTTGTATGACCACTGCCTACCCAGGACCATTTCCAGCCAGTTTCATAACTAGGAAAGTGTTGAGTATGGTGCAATACAGTTATAACTAGTTTTGACTAAAGCTCCTCCTTTATGGAGTTGAAAACTGGACAAAAGTCAAGAAGTGTAAAGCTCATTTTTCCGGTCAATTTATTGCTGAGTGACTCTGCATGCCATCATTCAGAGAAAATTTGAGAAATTATCTATTTTATGTGAATTACAAAAATTTTGATGAAAGGGAATGAAGCCATTAAATTATACATCTCAGTTCATAAAACCTGAAAAGATGGACTCCAACCAGTTCTGACTTGGAAGGCCCTAATGGTTAAGGTACTTACATTTCCTTTGCAAGTTTCCTTTAGTAGCAATATATTTTAGGATTGATCAGAGTCAGCTTCAGTAGTCCTAACTGTTTTTTAAAATTAATTTACTTTAAACTTAAATGCACAATAAGAAAAGAAGAAACATAATTGTTGTCTTTCCTTCTTAAAGAGGACCAAAATGACATCACCATGATAAACTCAAGTTTCAATGTGTCTCTCTGTGACTGATCAGACCAATATGAGCTCAGAATGCTCTACCACAGACTGGGCACCGATGGTTCCTATGAATATTTCTAGTGGATGCTCCAAATTTGCATATCCTACCATTACATTGTGCTGTCTCAAGTCTGCTTTGCTCAGAGAGCGTCACACCCTTTCTGATGTGGGCACACCATGCTGACTGGTCCTGTGCCACTGCCTCTCTTGTCACACAATCAATTCCAAAGCTCTTGAGAGAGATTCTGAGAGTGTTCCTTTATCACTATTTATGATTGCTTGCCCCATATAAGCCATCCATAAAACAGTCTTTTTGGCAAGTGCACATTTTGCATTTGAACAACATGTTCAGCCCATCAGAATTGTGTTCTCTGAAGCATAGTTTGAATACTTGTCAGTTTAGTTCAAGCAAGGACCTCAGTGTCTGGTAACTTATCCTGCCAGGTGATCTTCAGAATCTTCCTAACACAGTGCTAATGAAAGTGGATCAGTTTTCTGGCACGGTGCTGGTAGCATGTCTGTTTAACAGATATACAACAGTGAAATCAGCACAATGGCTCTGTAAAACTTCGGTTTGGTAGTCAGTCTAATAATACCCCTTCTCTCCTGTACTTGCCTTCAGAACCTCCCAAACACTGAGCTAGCTCTGGCAACGTGTGCAACAATCTCCTTGTCAGTGTGTACCTCATTGGAAAGTACGCTACCAAGTTAAGTGAAATTATCCATAGTGTTCAAAACTTCTCCATTTCTTGTAACCCATGATTCCACGTATGGATGGTGTGGTGGTCGTTGATGGAGCACCAGTGTTTTCATGGGGTTAATTATTAAGTCAAAATTAGCACAGGCAGCAGAGAATTGATATATACTTTGTTGTATCTCACCTTCAGAGGCTACAATGAGAGCACAATCATCTGTAAACAGCAAATCATGCACCAAGAATCTCTCCATTTTGGTCTTGGCTTTAGTCTTTTCAAACCAGTGAACCAAAAGAGGCCAAGCTTACAATTGTGGGAGACTTTAATGTTAGAGTAGTCTCAGACTATCAGACTTGGCAGGCAGTCCTGGGGAGGAATGAAGTGGGAAACAACAATAGCAATGGTCATTTACAGTTGAATACTTGTACATAACATGATCTCATCATCAGCACTATTGTCTGTTTACTTAAATGCAATAAAACTTCATGGCTGCACCCTCACTGTATACGTTGGCATCTAACAGACTGTGTGATTGTAATGAGACAGACAAGATGTGAGAGTTATGAAGGCAATGTATGGTGCATTATTTTAAACTTAAATATACAAGAAAAGAAAAAGAAAGATATTGTAAGCTTAACTCCTGAAACTTAAATATAAAATACAAAAAATAGCATTGCTATGTGCACAATAGAATATGAGTGGGTTAAAAATATATAACAAAAAAATTGTGTTCAAAGCTGTCTGTTTATTTCTTTGCCTCTTTGTAAACTTTTTTGTTCTCTGCTGTGCATTTTTTACTTTTTTCTCCTCTCTTCCAGAAGGCTATATTTAAGTATGGACATCACACAGACATATACACACACATATACCTATATATACACATATATGCAAACACTTACATGAACATACATATAATTAGATATCTGTAATCATACTCCTATATACATATGATCATATACCTTCACATGTATCTATGGAAAACCATACTATAGTTATATTCCTCTGTTTCTCTGAGGGTGAATAACGTTTTCCTTCCTAAGTCCAAGTCTTTGTTATTTTTTTAATTCCACCAAATCATCATGTCCTATATCACAGCAATATTCCAAGCTTATCACTTTCTACTAGTGATTTTAACCAAGCCTAAAACAATATTTATTAATGTGGCTAATGTGTAGAACAGTTTCTCTATTTTTGTCTTTTGATTAAATCTCTTTTGCCTTTAATTGTGTTTGAGAACATGATTGCTACCCTCGCTTTTTCTCTAATAAATTTTGGTCCTGATCTTTACTTTATGGTTGTGTGTGTTTCTTATTCCTCCTAACTACTCTCTTTCACTTCCATCAATTACCTTGCCTCCCATTACTTAACTTAAAATCGTTCCCTTATCCTATCCCACCCCCCGCAAAACATTTTCCTTATTCTCCCTCCATCTCTTTAACCTTTTTTTATTTCTGAATTTAGAAAACTTTTATGCCTCTCTCTCCACACACACACACAGAGATACATGCACACACATGCACACATATATTTTCCTCTTTAACCCATTCGTGATGAGAGCATGATCCCAGAACTACCAGTCCTCTTCCTCCTTCTGATTTCTGTGTCAGTTCTTCCTCTCACAGCTCATTGGTATAAGATAATCACCCTCTTTACCTTATCCTACATGGTTTACTTTTTAGTATCACATCATACCCCAGTCTTCCTTTTGTACTATCCAATTACCATTAACAATCTTAGACATAAAATTTACATTATAGACTCCCTTTTAATTAGGCTTTGTTGTGTACTTGATATTTTGATTTGATGTTGTACATCAAATTTTTTATGGATTTCACATCTTATATTACAGAATCTTGAAAGTCTGGCAACTCAGTGAATGCTCTTCTTTTTTTACATTCATAATTGTGCTTGACTTTCCTTGGTATCATATTTTCAGAAACAAACTAAGTACTTTTGCTCTTTCATACATGGCTTTCCAAGGTTTGGCATCTTTTAGTGTAGCCAGTGCTAGGTCTTACAGAATTCTAATTGTGACTCAACCGTATTTGAATTTTTTTTCATCTTGCTCCTAATACTTTCTCCTTCATTTGGGGGTTGTGGAAACTTGATACAATATTCCTTCAGGTTTTCCTTCGAAAATGTCTTTCAGGTATTGATTGGGGGATTTTTTTCCTATTTCTACTTTCATCTATTGTTCTAATGCTTCACGATAGTTTTCTTTCTATTATTTCTTGCATTATTATATTATGATTTATTTTATTATAGTTTTTGAGTAGCCCAATTTTTCGTATGTTTTCTCTTCTTGATTTTTTTCTACAGATCACAGATTTTCTTATAACATACTTCAGTTTCTCTTCCATTTTTTCCATTCTTTATCACTTGTTTCATTATTTCTTGATCTCTTTTAACCTCACCGGCATCCACTAGTTCCATTCTAATTTTCAAGAAATTGCTTTCTTCCTTAATATTCTAGATCTCCTTTTTCATTTGGTTCACTTTCTTTCATAATTTTCTTGTTTTCATTAAATTGTTTTTATTTTAAAAATATTTTCCTTCAATCTTTCTCATTTGACTTTTAAAATATTTTTCAAGTTTTACTATTAACACTTTGGGTGCAGGTCACCATTTAACATTACTCTTTTGAGGAAGGAGAGACTCTTTTTATTTAATATCCTCCTCTAGTCTTCTCAATTCTCATAATAACTTTTGCCATAGGATTCTTTCTCTTTAACTTGCTCATTTTTTTCTTATTTACAGCAGCTTGTTTTTGTAATTAACTCAGTTCCTAGGGGAAGAAGGGATGATGCCTCACATCTCAGATTCTCCATCAGTTCTCCACTCTGGCCTGTAATGGAAACTAAGAACTCCACCCTCCTGCAAATCCATTGCCATTGACATCCTTAACCCACTGCTTCTGTACTCATAGGGGATGTGCTCATTCCTATGCTATGTCCTTCTCACTCAGAGTCCCATGTCTGCAGTACAACTGGACCTGATGTCCCTTATCAGCAGAGGTTCCCTCAATTCTCCCTTGCTCACATGCCCCAAACCTCACACTATCTAGGAGGTGAAAATTCACTTGGGCCAAGGCTGCCTCCAAACCCATCTAGCCCCAAAGCTCACCCTTTGCAGTTTCAAGAGAATTAACATGGATCTGTTTACATTTCACAGAAACCTACCTTTGGATCTTCCCCAGTTACCCCATGAGGAACACTGACCTGCTCCAACTCATGTATGTCACTACATTGTCTTTGAGGCTATCTGTTATCTTGTTTGTGGGGAAACTGGAGAGCTTGGAATTTTCTGATCAGATCCGGCATCTTCCCAGTATTCTCTCCCCAATTCCTCTTCTAGAGAAATGAATGTAACACTGTCAAATTGGGTCATAGCTTTAATAACTGCTTCTACAAATGGCAGAACACTTTTTATCACTCTTTATAAGAAATTGATATTTTTATACCAGTTTTCTGTGCTGAAAGGCAGTTATACAAGTTTGGGGATGATAGTGAGTTTGAATGCTTTAGTGCCACTATGTGCAAAAATAAACACATAGCAGTAAAAATAAGAAAGAAACATAGAATATATGTGTTCTTAACATTCATGGGACAGTAATTCATTGTTTGTGGAACTGTGAATTGTTACAACCATTTTGGAGAGCGATCTGGAGTTATTCCCAATGAAATATTATACTGCCTATTACCCTTTGATCTAGTAATAACATTACTAGATCTACTTCCAAAGATGACTAGGGAAAAAGAAAAGGAACCTATATGTTTTTAAATATTTATAGCAATTCTCCTAGTGATGACAATAAACTGTACCTTGTAAGAAGCTTAGTTAATTGAAGAATGGCTTAAACGGTTGTGGCATATGATGGTATACTATTGTAATGTAAGAAAGGGTGGGCAGGACCTCTCAAAAAAAAACACACAGAAAGGTATTAACACGAGCTGATATGTGGAACAGAGTAAATATACAATATACAATAAAATAAAGAAAATAAAATAGAAAAGGAAAATAACAAATGATTATGGTAAACCTTTTTGAGAAGTCTGAAGATTTAAGCTTTTGGCAAAGAATTCACTACTTGGCTAAAATTGTTGAGAAAGCTGCAGAACAAGACAGCATAAATTGTGCATATACCAACATTTTATATCATTTACCAAGATAAGGTCAAAATGGATGCACAATCTACATATAAAGAGAGATATTATAGCAAACTTGGGAATAATTTGGAACATATAACCTCTCAGACTTATGGAACAATGTACCATTTACGAACAAACAACAAATAGAGTTTGTAAGATGTAAAATGGATAATAGGAGGAGCGAGCAGACCCAAGCAGGCGTCAGGGACCTGAATCTCCAGCGGTCATGAAGATCCCTCCACCCACAGACACACATGTCAGTGAGAGACACGGGCTGAGAGGGGAGCGGGTTATCTCCGGGACTCGGAACCCCTCGGGAGGCTGCGGCCGGCCACATCAAAGGCAGAGGCCCCTTGGTCAGAGGCCCGCAGAGCATGCAGGAGCTCCACCCCAGTTCCACTACAAGAGAACTCTGCATAAAGCCCATGAGGGAACTGAGCCTGGGAGGCGGCCCTGCCCCCACCTGAGAACCAGCAGATAAGTTCCCATTGAAGAGCAGTCAGGCCTGCCGCCAAAAGCCCTGAGGCTGGGGAGCAGCATTTGAATCCCAGACCCCAAGCACTGGCG
>JAQQSK010008628.1:0-13429 GCA_028658325.1 Potorous gilbertii
CCCAATTCTGTTCTTCCCCTGTTCCATTAACTTGGAAGTGAATCAATATTAATTCCTGTGCGTTTGCATATGGAGTGAAGTTTAGAGGGTTTCCTCAGAGCTCTCCTGCCCATACTCAACTGGCCTGTGTCTGGTACACAGTAGTCACCCCATTGGCCCAATATGGTGGAAAATCCTGGAGAGGGAGAGATTTGAGAGAGGCAGAGGGATCTACCTAGAACCCTAAGTGAGGGTGGGGTATGAGCAGGGACACCCTATTTCTGGTCTGAATAAACTGAGTCCTGAAGGTAGATTAAGCCTTAGAGGCCCTCCTATGCCCTTCTGAGGTAGGCTGGGCAGTCACTCAATGCTGACTCTATTGAGAGCATATGGTCATCTGTTGGAAGGAAAGAATGACTAGGACCAGTCAGAGAGCCCTGATTGGGGATGGGCACCAAGCAGAGCAGAGTGAAGGAACTTCTAGATACCCTGTGGCTTCCCTCTATCACCTGTGAGCAAGGAGAAGGTAGGAGAGACTTGGGTGAGAAGTCTGACACTGCCCTGTCAAATGTGTGACCAAGGAGGCTCACCTGCTCACACTGAACTTCAGCTTCCTTTTCATAGGGAACATGATTGGGAAGAAACGAAATAGAAAAAAAAAAAACTGAGAAATAGAGAGCCCTTCAGAGCTGCCTAGAGAATGAGACCTCATCCAAAATGTCCAAGAGAAGATCTTTGCTGGTATGTGAGGTCTATAAGACACTTCTGGGAGTCAAAATATCCTCATGAAATGTACTATGGCCGTGGGTTACTAAGGTAGAAGGAGACTTGATCTTAGGTAATACTGGTCATCATTTTTGTTGTGCTTTGGCCTTCTGCCTCATAGAAATTGTGCGTATGTTGAACTTTTCTTGGTCACCTTGTTGATCTGTCTCTTGTCAAAGTTACTCCATTGTATGGCCTCTGAGTAGTTCATTTTGGAACATGACTCAGCTAATTTTATCCATTAATTTATGAAAATGTTGAAGGCTTAACTCCTAGTTAAGTGATTCAATGAAGGAGTAGGTTTTCAGCTACACAATGAATCAAAAAGAAGAATTGAGGGGATGGAGTGGAACAGAAGAGCATGTGATTAATGGTGGGAATTGAGTGATCTATACTGACTCCATCCTGTAATTCATTTCTGGATCTAATGCATTTCTTTTTCTGTTCAACCCTGTATCTAGTCCAAATTCCTTCTTGAGAGGAAACATCTTTCAATAATGGGAACTGGAAGAAAGTTTTATTGTATTCTTTGAACCTAGCCCTCCTTGGCTGGGAATGGGGACCACTTCTCCCTGCTGCTTGGAAACCCTTAACTGAGGACCTAAGTATTGGGGACCAGAACCCCAGCCAGGTCCAAAATTGATGTAAAGAGTTTTCCCACAATTCCATATCTCAAGCAAGTTAAATGTCTTTTCTGAAAAGTGGCACTGTACTGACCAATTAGTATTTCCACATTCCTTTGGCTATATAAAGACACCTGGGGGGACAGAGTGGGACACCTCTCTCTCTGAATTCAGGAAAATGCACCTGTTGACACTTTCTCTATCAATTAAGACAGTTCCCAATCTTTCCTCTAATTAAAAGTCATTTTATCTAATATCTAATCTAAATAATCTACTATTTCCTTTTAATTAAGTTTCCTCGGTTGATGGAATGTTTTTCATCTATAAAATTTCTATCTCCCTTTATTTTGGGTGCAGCCCCAAGGTAAGGAAGGGACCGGGTCCTATTTTGTTGGGCAGTTGCCCAGCATTACTTTAGACATCAATAAATGGGAAGACTCAGTCTTTGTCTCTCAGTTATTTAATCTTTCAACTGTAATAAATAAGGAGAGATTTAGTGCAAGGATATTTATCTTCTTTTAAAAGAGGAGGAAACAGATTCAGAGCGGAAATATGACTAGCTCATGGGTCACACTACTGTCAGTGCTGGTGGTAAGGGACTGGAGTAGTGCCAGGACTGTGGGGGAGAGGAAAAGGGCTGGAATCAGGCTCAGGATGTGAAGCACTTGGGGTTGGGGAGGGGCTTGTAGGAAGGAGCTGGGTCTGTTCTACCCTGATCACTGCTGGGAGCTCCCTCTGTCTGCATGGTTTTGTTTCTCTAGTCTCTCCAAGGCTTATGGAGTGCTTCTGTTACCATTGAGAAAGTTGGTGGGAGAAGGAATAGTTAAGGGTGTTGGGCTTGTGTCCCTGAGCCTTGCCCGAAGGTACGGAGGGGCTGTCCTACAGGAGAAGACTCAGTCTGTTCCTGAACAGTTGCAGAGGCAGAACCTGGAAGAATTGGGGAAAGGTGCAAAGGGATCTGTCGATTCAATGCAACCATGAGAGGTGTTCAAAAGTGGAACCAGTTTATGTCATAGGGAACAAGGGAAGCCTAGATGACCTCTAAGGGGAATATTTCTGAGGAAGATTTTAGTCTCAGGGCCCTTCCAAGTGGGGATTTGATGATTCTGTTAAGGGTTTGAGACAGTGACCAGATCTTTGATGACATCGTATGTATAGAGAACTCCCAGGTGAGGAAACCTGCCCTTCCCTCCATATACAAATCAGCACCTTCTCTGAAACATAGAATCTTACAGCGGAGGTTCCTTGACTGCTTCGTGTCAGTGACTCCCTGTGCAGTTTGGTGAAGCGCTTCTGAGAAAAAACAATGTGGTTGTTTAAGTAGAAGGAAATAGTACATTTCAGTCAAGATTCAGTGAAAATAAAGATCTAATTCCTTTTTTCCTCTTCTTCACAAATGCCTTGTAATCTACCCATGGCCCCTGGTGGGACATGTGTGAACTGCAGTTTAAGAACTATCTTAGAGAATTTGCCTCAAGCCCTGAGAAGTTAGGTGACTTGGGAAGTGGGATTTGGATCCCAGGTCTTCTTGACATTGATGGAGTAGATCTCTTTCAACTCTAATGACCTATTTTTAATTCCATTATGACCCAAATTTTCAGAGGAGGAAACTGAAGATCAGAGAACTGAAGTGACTTGCAGCCGTGGGTTCAAGCTTCAGGCCCCCTCATGAGAGCAGCAAGAGACAAGGCTGAAAGAGGAGGGAAAATGGGGAAAATGAGCTCCCTTCTTTTTGTCTTAAGGAGCTCATGCCCCCTCATACCCTCCTCAACCAAACCACTTTGGCTCTATGAAATCACAGGGCCCTCTGACTTCTGACCTTGTGCCTCTTTTCCATTGCTCTCATTTTCAGGAGAAGGATCTGTGGGTGTTAAAGTGAGACTGTGACAGGCTTCTCTGGAGCCCTTAGCCTGGGTCCCATTCTCTGGCAGCACCCAAGGGTCCCATTGGTGTCCCTGCCACTCCCTTCCTTGAACTGGCATGGCAGGGCTTTCTGAAGCACCTCAGCCTGCCTCCCTCCAGTCTCATGATACAGACAGAGAAGAGAATGTTTTCTGACAGCAGATCAGAAAACCAAAAGTCAGCCTCGGGCACCTTGTCAGTCTTTCTTTCTTAAAAGTAAAGGCATGGCAAACCCCTATGGGGTTCACTTAGGCTGGAGACACCCACTCACCCTGGAAGGAGATGTCCAAAGAGTTTGGGTAGACTCATTGATTCCCCATCCCAAATGAGATCAAGCTGATTTGCTGCCCTCCCAGCCACCTTATTCTCTAAGGAACCACTTCAAATTCAGTAAACCCTGATCTAAGGAAAGGTCCTCTCATCCCTACATCTCAGTTTCCCAATTTAGAAGAGTTTTATATGGATATTTAATTCTGTGATATAGTGGAAAGAGCACTTGACTTGTGGTTAAAGGACCTGGGAACAAGGCCTGGTTCAGATCCTCACTGCCCAAATAACCCTATTGCCTCAGTTTCCCTACTATTTAAGAAATCAGATGGTTTCTTAGGTCCCTCCATGATATGACATCCTCTGCTTATGATTTCACCCTTTAGATTAACTCTTTGGAGGCCAAGGGACTGATTCTCACCCAGACCAGTATATGACCTTCCCTCCATATCATTCCCAGCCCCTTCCTAAAAATATCAGATTCTTGTGTATTTTAAAAGTAATTTTCCTTTAGCTCCCCCAATTAATCTATTAGTCCCCACAATCCCATTTCACAAAGGATAGTTTTGGGGGTTTGGTGGGGAAGATGCTAGAAAAGAAAGGAGATTGACATGGAGGGGAGTGACCAAAGGATTGTCTCCTCCTAGATTGGCTGCCCTGCTGAGAAAACTTTAAAAAATTTCACTGGTCCTGTCCCTGAGATAGGTCTCCTCCCCTTTTGTGCCAGAAAGAAGTTTGAAATGGATGAACTGGGCTGCAGGGAAGTGGGGGACACTCACCTGATTAGTTGGTTGTTGTCCTTGGTTCTTGAAGGGGACCAAAATGACATTAAGTTAAAGTGCCTCTGACTGTGGCTGATGAGACTAGTGGGAGCTCAGAGTGACCTACCACAGGTCAGGCAAAAATAATCCATGTGAACCTTTAGGGTGAATTCTCTCAACATGAACATCCCAGGTTTCTTTTGAGATATTTCAAATCTTTTCTCATAGAACACAGCACCTTCTCTCATGTGGGCATGCTGTGCAGGGTGGTCCTGTGCCAGTGTCTCCCATATCACACAGTCAATTCCAAAAGTCTTAAGAGAGACCTTGGAGTGTCTTTCTGCTGCTTCTTCTGATCATGATGTGAGTGCTTGCCCTGTGTGAATACTCTACACAATAATATTTTAGGCAAAGCTTTCTGAAACTTTTTCCACTTGTGACCCCTTTTCACCCAAGAAATTTTTACATGAACCCTGGTATATTGGTATACCAGCCAAATATTTACTGATAATAAATCATAAAATATTTATTTTGAAACAATTCTTTGGTATACATATAATTTTACCATATGGTAAAGATGAAAGCAAATTTGCATATTAAGGAGATGGATTCCTTATTTATTTTTACCCCAAAGGATTAAATCTTGGTGGAATGTTTTATACTGCAGGGTGCAGAGTATCTTCATCGTCTTTTAGAGGTGACTGATACTTTGATGCTATAGTTGTCAATGCTGAGAATGCCATTTTGCATAAATACCTACTAAAAAGTGGCAGAAGTATGTTTAGGGCCATTTCAGAAATTGTGGAAACTTCTATATTACTCCAAAGCCAAAATTCACTTAACAATATTTTAGAAAACTGAAGTTTTAAATCTGTGATACTAGATAACCCAGTAAATTCTTCCTTACCTTTTAATGGCAGATGGCTGACGTTTTTTATTTTAATTGAGTATGGTTTTTGTACCCAACTTAGTTGTTTAGAATCAAAATTTGAAGGGAATCATTTCAGAAACTCTGTTGACAGACACTCCACATAATTACAACACTAAAAATTAAATTTTTGGAAGGTTAGTTTCAATTATAAAATCATATCTCTCTGTAAACATTTCTGAAGAACCATTCCTCCCTTGCCCCATTCTTCCATATATTAACTTTTTAATAAAGCTTTGTTTTATCTTTTAAAATAAATGTATTACAATTTTTCCTTCAAGTGACAATTTTGAATCATTGAGTTTTTTAAAACATCTGAGAAATAACAGTTTGAAATCCATGAGTCATAACGAGAAATATTAACAAAATCAAATTTCTGCTCAGTCAAAAATATAACGCTTGATCTTTCAATTTCAATAATCTGTTTCAATTTTACTCTCTTGAGAGCCAGATTACCTCTCTGCACATAGTAATTAGCTTTTTGAATCAGAATCCAGGTCTTTTCAAAGGTTTAAAAACAAATGACTGCTAAGTGCATGGCTTTCAATGAAGTTAATTATTCGATAATATCAGGAAGTACAACATCTAACTCTGGTGGCATATATACATATATTATATTATAGATATATTATATATAGATATATATTATTATATATAGATATATTATATTATATATTATTATATATATTATATATAGATAGATATAACTGAGATATAGGTATGGAGATATAGATACACATACATATATCCAAATCCATGGAAATATAGATATGGAGATATAGATACACATATATATATCCATACATTCATTTGTGAAAAATTCATTAACTTCCAAATATATATATCTTCTGCTTCTGTGTACCCTTTGAAAGGGTAACCAAACAATAATACCTCATGCATGCTTCCTTCATAAGTATATCTTACATAAAGTAACAACTATGTCATCTTAGAAATATCTTTTGTTTTATCTAACTGTATTGCAAACTTTGGACTGCCATTAACCCTGGTAATAAGCTGCTAGAACTTTTTATTACTAATTTCAGAAATTATTGTGGAAATAGTGGCATTTGAGAAAATAATTTTATGAATTTCATCCCCATGAACTATTTCTTACATTTTAATAGCAGCAGGTAACAGGAGATCTTCTATCAGACACCGTTTTCTAGTTCTTGCAATTAAATAGGAAATGTCACAAAATGCAAGTCAATAGTTTTTGCGGACCATAACAAATTACTCAAAACATTGTTTTTCTTAAAATGGAAGATTTTAAAATTTGTTCAAAATATTCCTTTGGTTTACTGCGGTATGATACCTGACTGGTATTAGGATGTCCTGTTAGTTTGGCTGGTTTCATGCTCTCTGGAGCCAAAGCTTCATTTTAAAGTAAGTAAAGAGTGCTTTCCACATCAGCAGCATGATTAGAAGTAATTCCATAGTGAGGAAATGATTCAACAAATTTTATTTTCCTTGACATTTTAATTTACTACAAGCTAGTAGCAAAGACAGTTGCATTGTTATCAATACTTTTACCTCTTCCGTTGAAATTTATCCACTGATGTTTTTGACTTAATATGTAAATAAATGTTGCTAATAATTTCTCAAGTAAATACTAGCTTTAGTTTATGAAATTATGAAATTCCTTCCCTATTTAATGAGAGGATGACAGCTTTGGAAGCGGGAGGAAGAGGACAGGACAATAGCTGGAGAGTGTGAGGGAGGGCAAGTAAGGCTGACCAAGCTACCAAGAGTTTCTCCAGTGAGATATAGTTCACCACTGTCCTCCCTTTATTATTGCCCAAGTACCAGGACACAAGCAATTTAAACCTAAGATGTCACTGAGGTAGCCACTGGGTTGGGGAGAGTGTGGGTTTGAGACTCAGGGAAAACTTGGGTTCCACTTCTGATTCTGTTGCTCACTTATGTGACTTAAGCTCACTTCCTGCTTCTTGGAGCCTCACTTTTCTGATCCACCAAATGAGTCAACTGGATCAACCATCTAGCCTGGTTCCTTATTTAACAGATGGGGAAAGTGACATCCAGAGATATAAAGGGGTTTCCCAAAGGTCACAGACTCCCTTCAGCACCAATGAGCCTGGGGAGAGTCTGCTTTCTTAAAAATTTCTTGTAGAATGGCCCCTCCCCAACTGGAAGGTCAGGTTCCCCACAAGCTCCCAGGCAGCCCTAATCATGCTGTGCTTTGTCTCTTTAGGTCATTGTTGCCAGTAACTTGGGCCTCAAACCGGGAGCCTACATAAAAATGGTGGGAAACATTCCAACTGCTGTCAAGTAGTAAGTGTGAGATGGGAAGGAAGAGAAAAAATTTAACTCTGGGTAAGAGCTGAATCTTGTACACACCTGTTTGCAGCTGGCCCATGATTAGAAGCACCAAGTTTTTGTCTTAACCTTCAATGGCAGAGCTAGGACACAGCATCAGGAAAATGTTCCCAGCAGAAACTTCCCAGTAGCTGGAAAGGAGTTTGGAGATGGAGTGATCTCCCTATCTCTTGAGGAAGAAAAATATGTACCATGGTCACTTCTTAGACAGGATATGGGTGAAAGAGAACTGAGAAGAGAGGCCATGGTACTTCAGGTCGGAACTGGATGAGAGCTTCTTTGGGGTTCTTCTAGCTCAGGCATTCTCTGAGTGGTGTGTTTCCAGGGCTCTGGGACCCATGCTAATAATGGAATTATATTCTGTATTTCCAGGAGTATGTTGGAGGTGGAGGACTACCTTAACATTGTCCTGCATTTCAACCATCTTAAAGCTACCAAAATCATAATCCTCAAATCCAGGCAGGAAAACTCATGCTGCAAAGATTAGAAACCCATTTCTCCTTTATGCTGGTGTGGTAGGGCTAAGACCCCAGAGTCAGAGCATGGAATGTTCCATCTGGATAGGACCCAAAACCTGATCTTATTTAACTCTTGAATTTCACAGAAGAGTCCTGGAAGCAAACTCTGATAGGGAAAAACTGAAATGCTGGATGGTAATGGCAAGAAGGACCATGGTGCCTCTTGAACTGGGGAAAGGGAAAAGGGAAAGGACAAAGGGAGGAGTGGTGAAAGGCTGCGGTGCCAATAAGATAAGAGACAAGTCTGTGGTCTTCCAGGACATGTGTCCTGGTTTGTTGGACAATTGCCAAGCATTGCATAAGACTTGGATAAACTTGGAAGATGACCTTTGTCTCCTTGGTCATTTAATCTTTCACCAGAACAACTAAGAAGGGATTTGCGGCAAGTATGGTTATCTTCTTTTCATAGAGGAGGAAACTGAGATTCAGAGTGGAGATATGACTTGCCCATGGGTCACACAGCTGGCAATACAGGAGGTGGGCAAGAGTGGGAGAGCCAAAGGAAGGGGCTGCAGTCAGGCTCACAATGTGAGGCACTTGGGGTTGGTGGGGGTCTGGGAAGAGGGGAGTTGAGTCTGCTCTGCCTTACTGCTGGGAGCTCCCTCTGCCTGGGGAGGATGTTTTTTGTTTCTCCAATCTCTCCAAGGCTTATGGAGTGCTTCTCTTGCCCTTGAGATAGATTATGGTAGACAGAATAGCTTGGCATGTTGGGCTTGGGTACCAGAGCTTTGCCTGCTTGATCCTGCTCAGCTCCAAAGGCAAAACCTGAAGGAATTGGGGAAAGGTGCAGAGGGACTTATCCATTCAATGCAACCATGGGAGCTGTCCAAAACCGAAATCAGTTGATACCATTGGGAATGAGTTTCCCATTGTTGGAAGTCTTCAAGGGGAACATAGATGACTGCTTCGGTGTAGTGTTTCAGAGGAAGATTATATTTCTAGAGATACCTAAGGGCCCTTCCAAGTGGAGATTTGATGATTCTGTTAGGGGTAGGGACAGGGGACAAATCTGTTATGACATTATATCTACAGGGAACTCCCAGGAGATCCAAATTCCCTCCAAAAGCAAGTCAGCACCTTCTCTGAAAATTAGATTCTGGTGAAACTCTTCTGATAAAAATGTGGCTTTTTAAATATAAAAGGTCATGTACATTTCAGTACATTCAGTACAATTCAGTAAATATAGAGATGTAATTTCTTTTTTTTCCTCCAAGTTTATAAATCTCTTCTAATTTATGCATGGACCCTAGGGAGATCTGTGAACCCCACTCTAAAAACACTCTTCTCAGAGGGTGGCCTCAAGTTGTGAAAAGTTAGGTGACTTAGAAGGTGGGATTTGAACCTAGGTCTTCATTACTTTGAGGGAGTGGATCACTATCCACTATGATGTCCCACTTTTAGTAGTATTAGGATTCCAATTTACTGGTAAGCAAACTAAAAATCAGAGAATGTATATGTCTTGCAGGGGAAGGACCCCTCCTGAAGAGAGGAACAAGACACAAGAGTGAAAGAGGAGAAAAGTTTGCAAAAGAACATCACTTCTTTTCACTCAGGGAGCTCATATATCCTTCATCCCCACTCCATAAAACATCATTGTTTAATAAAATCACAGTTTGTACCCTCAGACCTAGCACATTTGTTTCATTGTCTCATTGTTAGGGGAGGTTTCTGTGGGTGTCTGAGGAGAGTGTGTATCATGGGATTCCTGGGGCCCCTATCCTGGGACCCAGTTGGAAAAGCACTATACTTGGGGTCATAGGGCCTGGGTAAAAGTCCTGGCTCAGCTCCTCAGGCCCAAGTGACCCCTGGGCCTCAGTTTTCAAACTTGTTAAGAAACCACTTGCTTTCTTAAGTTTTTCCATGCTTTGCCGTCTTCTAATTGGGATTTCCCCCTTCAGATGGACTCTGTGGAGGCCAAGGGCCTGACTTTCACCCAAGTCCAGACTATGGTCTTCCCTTCAGAGTGTGGCCCACAGGCCCTTCCTGCCAATATCAGATTCTTGGTCATTCTCAACTAACTCTCCATTGGCTCCCCCAATCTCTCTAGGGGGGTTGATTTGGGGAAAAGGATAGAAAAGAATGGAGCTTGAGGAGCAGTGGGTGTGGCCACAGGGGTGTCTCCACCTTGATTGACTGACCTTCGAAGAAAGACTTCAAGAATTCCACCTCGATATGTGGCCCCTCTCCTTTGGTACTCCTGCTTGGCGAAAAGTTCAAGGGGTGGAGCTGGGGTGGGGTGTTTGCTCTGGCCTCTGGAAAGCCGGGAGCCTGACAGTTTATTTGAAGGGTCCAACATGTCCCTGGTTTACCATCTTTGTGTTGTAGTTGAAGGTCATCCTTCAGGGTCAGAGCTCAGCCAGGAAAGCCGCAGGAGAATATCTCACTGTCCGTTATGCCCCAAGTGAGTGTGCTGGCGTATGGGTTGCAGGTATCCTTGTCAGGGTACAGACTGAGGGTGTCCTTCTGCAGGGTACAGGTTGAGGGTCCGAGGGTGAAGGATCTTCTGGGGTTGGTGCTTGAAAAGGATCCCGGAGACTGGAGAAGCAGATGGGAATTCTCTCCTCTTCCTCTGTTATGGGTTGAAATACCTTTCCCTTTTTTCCTCCATCCCCCCTCCTCCATGCACCCTGATCTTCTCACCCCTGTGCAAGGACTGTCTCTCCATCCCCCTCCCCCCATCATTTGAAGCTGACGCTATCCCTGACTGCTGGCCCAAGATCTTTAACGAGCTAGTGAGTCCAGAGAGATCCTGGGGAGAGGGGAGCAAGGGAAAGTGGGATTTGGCATGGGTCAGAGTAGGGCAGGGATGGGAAACTTGCCTCCTCAGGGCCACATGTGGCTTTCTAGATCTTCAGTCATGGTCCTTTGACTGAATTCAAACTTCAAAGAATAAATCCCCTTAATAAAAGGATTGTCTGCACCCAAGGACCTAGAAAACCACATGTGGCTTCTAGAATGAAGGTTCTCCAACCCTGGAGTAGGGTGACACTTGGCTGTTAGGGGTTTCATTTGCATGGAGTAGAGTAGGATGTGGGGAATCCCCTTTCTTGAGTTGCCATGGAAGGGAAAGGGAAGAGGTGAGCAGAGCTGAATCTTTTGCCAGAGTATCAGACTTTCTGAAATAACTGTCTTGTGGAGCTAACTCCAAGCCACGCTGATTCTACAGAAAGAGGTCGGACTGAGGAGGCTCCAATGGAAAAGGTGGATGCTGGAGAGGGCCAAGTGGGGGGGCAAGAGGCAAAGGAGTTCTCAGGTCTTTTCAAATTCTAATCCTGTCCCCTTTAAAAAACGAGCCCTAATTAACCTCACAAAATACCTGCATCTTTTCTAGGAAACCAACTCACAAGATAACCCTTGCTCTCTACCCTTACTTCTCCTTTGATTTAGAACAAGGAGGCTTCCCATACCTGTGCTTCCCAGCTCCCTCACTCTTCCTTTGGAGGGCTGTGGGACAGGAGAAGCTAAATTCCTTGATCTTAGTGTCTCTGCCAAGGTCTCCCTTGATTCCCCGTTCTTTGTGAACCTCGCCCTCCCTTGTCAACTCCCCTTTTTCTGGGCATGACTGGTTCCTGCTCTAGATTGGGACCAAGACTTGACTCTGGGGAATGGGGGAAGCTCTTTCTGAAAACTGTCCTTTCAAGAAATTCCCTTCCTGTTAAGTGAGGTGAGGGCTGGTCAGAGGAGGTCAGGACAATGGTTGGGAGTGTGAGGAAGGCAAGTTAAAGCTTACCTAGCCACGAGAGAGTTTCTCCATTAGTATAGTCTATCTCCTACTCTTGAGGTAGCACCAGGTTCCTCCCTTCCAGCTTCCTCATTACCCAATGGCCAGGATACATATCATGCCAGCCAAAGATGATGCTAGGGTAGCCTGTGTGACAGAGAGAACATGGGCCTGAGCCTAAGGAAACTTGGGTTCCACTTCCGATTCTGTTGGTCACTTTGGTGACCTGGGAACAGGTCACCTCAGTTTCTCAATCTTTGAGGATTGGTTTGAATCAATTATCTAGCTTAGTTCCTCATTTAACGGATGGGGTAACTGATGCTCAGAGACATGACAGGACTCCCCCAAGGTCACAGAGCTGAGACTAACTCCGACTTCAGCATTAACTAGCCTGGAAGAAGAGAGTCTGCTCTCCCAAAGTGGAGAGTGGTTCCTCCCCAATTGGAAGTTTTGGGTCCCCTCAGCTCCCAGGCTACTCTAACCTTACTCTACTTGGTGTCTTCAGGAATTTTTTCTTCACCAGTTGAACATCCAACCTGGCACGTGTATCAAAGTAAAAGGAGATATACTGGCTAATGCCTCCAGGTGAGTGTGAGATGGGAAGGGTAAAACAAAGTTTAACCCTGAGTGAGGGCTGAATCCTTTACATATGTGCTTGCATTTGACCCCTGATTAGAAACATCAAGTTGGTTTGACCTCAGCCCCAGATGGCAGGGCCAGGACTCAGCATCAGGATCTTCCCAGGAGCTGGAATTGACATTTTGGACAGGTAGTGACCTACAGATGTCTCTGTAGGCAGTAAAATGTGTACCATGATCATTTGTTAAACCAGGTGATGCTAGGAGGGGACTGCAGAAGGGAAGGCATGGTGCTTCAAAGCAGGATTAGATGAGAGTCCCTTTGGAAGTCTTCTCTCTGGCACTTCCTGAGTGGGAGTTTCCAAGGCTCTAGGACCCATGGCCATGATGGAGATGTGTTCTCTATTCCCAGACTTACTATTAACCTGGGCAAGGATGAAGAAAACATTGCCCTGCACTTCAATCCTCACTTCAACTTTTATGGCCAAAACATCATTGTCTGCAATTCTAGGAGAGAAGGCTTTTGGGGCGTAGAACAAGAGGAGGCCAACTTCTCCTTTAAGGAAAATACAACTTTGGAGGTAAGAGCAGAGAATCAGAGCATAAAATATTAGAGCTGAGAAGGACCAGGAGGTGATCTCACCATTCCTTGCATTTGAGAGAAGAGCCCTGGAAGCAAACTATGTTGGGAAAAAGATGAAAATTAGAGGGAAAGGGGTCAGAGGGTTTCCAAACATCAGTGGCAAGAAGCCCAGCATGCTTTGCAGTTTAGTGAGGGTGTAGGGAATGGAGGCAGTTGTGAAGGTTTGTGGTCCCAATAAGATACAGATAAACTCTTTGGAGCTGGAGAGAATCTCAGGGCTCAGCTAGTCTCACCCTCCCTCACACACCTCCTCCCCCACCCCTGCCCCTGCTCTGTTTTAGAGAGAGGGAAACAGGCTCAAAATGAAGAAATGCTTTCTCAAGGTCACACAACGTTTTGTACCAAGTGTCTTGAGGTGAAATTCGGATCTGGGTTTTTCCTGTCTCCAAGAAGAGGGTTCTGGGTTCAGC
>JAQQSK010008629.1:0-13428 GCA_028658325.1 Potorous gilbertii
AGAGAGAGAGAGAGAGAGAGAGAGAGAGAGAGAGAGAGAGAGAATATACATATATACACATATATACACACATATTTATATTTGTGATGCTTTTTTAGGAGATAGATTATATTAAGAAAAATCAGAATAAACAGTAGCACTATTTGATCTGATAGTTAGGATTAAGGAAAAAAAAAGATCTCAATTCAGTAAAATTTCCACAAGTATTTTTGTCCTTTCATTAAAGTCTATTTGGATGCTTCATTATTTTGTGGAGGTGACCCCGAGTCTTTGAAAGCTGCAGTAGCAGAGTCCAATTTCTGGCAGGTACTACCAAGCCAGAAAGGTTTAATGTACAAGACTGGTGACAGATTTGTGTAACTGATGCTTGATGATCTGTGAAGGGCATTTAAAACCTTTGACAATTAGGCTGCAGCCTACCTGTCCAGGTTTATTGCACATTACACGCTTTAGCATACTCTGAGGTCTAGCTTGCCTAACCTTGATGCCTGTCACACACAATGCTCTTTCTTCCATCTACGTGCCATTATGTAGTTCTCATTAATAAAGTGTATGCCTTCCTCAGCCTCTCAGACTCTCTGGCTTCCTTCAAGACTCAGCTCAAATTCCACCTTATAACAGAGTCTTCTGGTTAACCTCCTACCCTCTGAGATTACTGCCCCCTCCCATTTACACTGTATATAGATTGTTGGTATGGAGTTATAATGAGGCCCCCTCATTATAATCTGAGCTACTTGAGAGCAGAGACTGTGCCTTCAATTTATCCCCATGCCTTAGCACAGTACCTGGCACATAGGAAACACTTTGTGTTGTTTTGTTGATAATGATAACCCTAAATGCACTTATCAATAGTTACTTGCATTAATATGAATCATAGTATCTGGAGGGGACTCTGGAGGCCATCAAATCCAATCCTCTCATTTTACAGGTGAAGAAATTGAAGTACAGAGACTTTCTTAGTGTCAAACAATTAGTGTCTCAAGCACTATCTGAATGAGCCCCAAAGCCTGTACGATCATCCATTTTTGTGTTCAGTGGATCAGAGCAGGTGCTGGGATAGATGACAATAGATTTTCTTATGAATGAATGTGTATGGAGAAGTGTTTACATTTAATTGTGGAGTTATCTGTTACTTTATGGGAACTTATTTTGTTCCTAATGGGAGGAGAAAGTGAGGCTGGTGACCTTGCCCTCTCTCCCTCAAATCAAAGTAAACTGCAAGCTATTCTGTCATCTTCATGATGTCATGGTCTTCTTAGAAAATGAAGGACAAACACAATAGGGCTGCCACAGAATTGTTTCACCTTTCACTGCCGAACAAGACCATGACATCAGAGAAATGTTGACATGACTTGCACTGGACTTTCTTTTGAGTGAGGGAGGGCTGTGCAGGTCACCAGCCTCACTTCTCCTCTAGAACCATCAGAATCCAGAGACCTGATGTTCCTCAGGATGACTAGAGATGACCCAGGATGCAGTGGGAGACCTTGAGACCTTTAGGCTAAAGTCTTTGCAGGCACTCACTTACGGTGAGGCAATACCCATTCATTGAAGAGACCTGTTTAAAAAGTAGCCAGGGCATGTTTGGGGAGAAGAAAGGAGAGGAGAGGAGAGGGACTGGTAAAACCCAAGTCAGTTGGGCATCTTTTGGCCATCCTTTGGAGAGGAGAAGGAAGAGGAGGGGGTTCGATGCTAGCTGGGTAACTCACCTCCTCCTCCCCTGTCTGCTGCCACATGATAGGCATTTAATAAATACTTATTTCCTCCCTCCCTTCCTCAGTCTTAAGGAACCTTTGTTGTGGTTTGGTTTTGTCTGAGAATAACTTCAAGATCAGTAATTAGAAGACCCCAACCATAACCTGCAGATGTAGAAATGGAAGGGAATGGGAGAGGTTTTCTTGTTTATCCCTCTACCCCATATGTAACAGATAAATAAACTGAAGCCCAAAGAAATTATGGAAATTGCCCCAGGTCACAAGGTCAGTGGCAATGTTGGAATTTAATCCAGGAATTTGTGAGCCCACACTCTATTTGTATATACCATACTGCCTTTAGGAATAATTTTCCTCCTTAATTTTTTCCTAGATTTATTCATTCTTTCAACAGATGTCCACATATTTTGTACATGAATTTTTTTATGCTGGACTATGTCAATATGTATTGAAGGATTTGTTTTTATTATTGTTTATTTTAATTTACTCACTGGGAGATCAGCAATGGGAGGGACAGAGTAATTAAAGATTATTGTTATTGAAAAAATTACAAAAAAATTAAAAACAGGAATATTGATAAATATTATTCAAGTGCAAACCCCTATAATAAATTCTGCTTAGACACCTCATCTGGGCAAGGGAGTAACCACAGATTCTCAAAATTTTGGGGAGAATAGTTTAAGCCACAATAGGGCCCTATCCAGCTGGAAATCCTTCCAGTGTATATCCCACAATTGACTCTTTCTGAGGCCTGAGAACCGGCCTGGCTAAACAGAAAGAAACTCTTAACCAAAAGTCTGGGTATGAGACAGGGACCTTTGTGAGGAGGCTAAAGCAACTAATAAAATGATTAGGAAGATGTGGAGGGATTATGATTTATGTCAGTGCAGGGGGTCTCAAGACAGGCAAAAATCACACATTTTTGGAAGTGCTGAAGGGTGTGCAAGGCAGACTGCCCGGGAAAATGGACAAAGACAAAGACAGCAAGACCCGTCCTCTGCTCTCAAGAAGCTTTCCAGCCAACAGAGGATAAAACACATATACACACACATACACACATGTACACATACTTACATACATGCATACATACACACATACAAAATACACACATACATATACACACATACACACATATACACATACTCAGAAAATTTTCCAGAACTGCCACTGTTTTTCCTAGATGTTTATTTCCTTAATAATAAAGATAGTATCAACCAAATAATAACAGTAGTGTGTTGGGCCTGGAACTCTTCTTCCTAAGTTCAAATCTGGCCTCAGACACTTACTAGCTATGTGACTTTGGACAAGTCACTTGACCCTGTTTGCCTCAGTTTCCTCATCAATAAAATGAGCTGAAGAAGGAAGTGGCAAACCATTCCAGTACCTTTGCCAAGGAAACCCCAAATGGGGTCACAAAGAGTGTGACCTGAAAGACAATACTAAGAGGCCCTTAGTGGCATTTTGAAGTTTTCAAATAGTCTGGCTAGCTATGCATTACCTGCGTTCTTCTCTCCATTTTACAGATAATCTCAATAATAGCTAGCATTTACATTGCGCATTAAAGTTTGCAAAGCATTTTACAAATATCTCATTTGATTCCCACAAGCACCCAGTGAGGCAGGCACTATTCTTATCCCCACCTTAACAAGCAGGAAATCGAGGCTGAGAAAGCTTTAGTTGCCCTGAGTTCCAGGGCTGGTCAGTCTCTTAAGTAGGATTTGAACCCAGATTTGCTTGACTCCAGGTTGATGACTGCTCACTGAATAACCTAGGCAAGAGAGGCTGACACTTGGTCTGTGGTCTGGTACTTGGATGACTCATTTCTCCTCCTCCTCCCCCTTACTTTCCACCATTCTTGGGGGATCCAGTAATCCTGTTGTTGATTTTTCTAACGTGTTGATCACACCACTCCTCAGCCTCTTCACATCCAATGACTGTCCTTCATCTCTGTGGTCACTCATGCTATCACTAATCATCTTATTGGACTGTCCCAGGTCTTGAATTTTTAGATTCCACATGGACTCCTTTTATAGCTCTCCCACGCACTCATTCACACTCAGCCTTTTCATAGTATTTTCTTGATACTTTCCTATGGTTCAGTCCATCTTCCCATCTCAGGTTTCACTTGCTTTTTTACCAAGCATTCTTAAGCAGAGGTCTCTGGATTTGTTGAAAATATTTTGAAAACTTTTTCAATATGGTCATTTTCTTTTGTTTATTTTATGTATTCAAAATACTACTCTGTAAAAAAAAAATCCATAGGCTTCACCAGACCAACAAATGGATCCACAACTTTTGGTTCCCTATTTTAGTAATTTGCTACCCACAAGTCAACTTCCTAGACATTCAGGAATTATACTGAAGCTGCCCTGTTCATGCTTAGTTTTGAGTAATTCATGCCATCTATTTTTTCTTCCTGCTTTCTGCCTGTTGCCTGTCATTGTAGAAAATCATGGACTCAACTTGATTTCACCCATTATAAATGTAGAATTTATAACATCATTTGAGGCCCCATTTCTGCTCAACAATCCTAATTTATGCTTGAGACCCATCTCTGATCCTGACTATTCCAAACCTTTCCTTCTTTCCTCAAGCCCTAAGTCTTGCTCCGACCCCGATGCTATGACTTAGTCTCTGATGTCACTGAGATCAAGACTCTTCAAAGGGAGTTCCCTTCAACTCCCCTTCTCCACTTTTCAAAACTTCTCAGCATCATCACCTAGTCTCTCCTCTTTTCAGAAGAGGTATTGCTACTCTTAGCTAATACAAATTCCCATACTTGTCTTGATTCATTTATCTTACCTGCCTTGATCCTATTTTCATCCTATAAGATGCTCTAGGACCTTGTTTCATCAATTGTTCCTCTCTCTAATGCACCCTCTCACTCTTCTTTCCCCTCCTTCTCAAACTCTAAAAATGTTTTAAAGCCTCCTTAGTCTTCATAATCTCCATCATTTTCCTTATCCACCTAACATTGCATATCTTTCATTTCTTTAGTGACTCAACAAATTTTTTCTAGACCCTTGTATCTTCATCATCCACTTTCATCTTGAAATCTAGTTTCTGTTTCACTTCTCTACTTACAATGCTCTTTTAGCGTTCACCAGTGACTCTTTAATTGTCATATCCAATGGCTTCTTCTAATTCTTAGCTTCCTCAACAGGGTCATCAACTCTTCCTGCTTGGAGTACTTTCTTTCCTTGAGTCCCTTCCTACTTTTCTGGATACTCCTCTTGTCTCAATTTCTAGCACAGGCTAATCACCCTTTCTTGTCTCCTCAGAGGAAATATGAAAGCGTTGAACTAGACGATTATTCAGATCCTTTCTGACTTTAAATCTAGAATCCTATGTCTGCTTTCTAATCTGTTAAGGTAACTTTTTAAAGGTTCTTTCTTTGGCTTTCTTTCCTCGTCCATCTAAGTTCTCACATTTGGTGATCTATGTATGTCTTATCCTTCTATGGTATATTATTTAAACATTGTATTTACCTAGTGCATAAATCAGTTCTCTGGGTACAATATTATTATTATTTCTTTTGAAAATGTAAATGTTAATCATTTCGTAAATAGAAATACTACAAGCTTACAAACCCATCATTTGAAAGTTTATTTAAATTTCTTTTATGCTTATTTAGTATATCAGTGGATGACTTTTGGATAATAAGTATTAATTTTAATAAGAGGGAGAAACCTGTCATTATACATGTGTGCAACAGTTTCTGGACAACACATTATCAGAATGTAGAAGAGGTCCTTTTTCTTGACCAGTTGCCTGATCTATTTGGTAGTTTTGGGGTTTTTTGGTGGACTCACACTAAAACTTTTTTGTATACCTCAAAGTCTTATTCTTTGGTTGGTCTTGAGGAGAGTGAAAATACGAAAAAGTGAGATGAAGAAGTCTTGGATGAAGGGAAGTTTATTTACGTAACCTGATCCTCAAAGCCCTTTGGTATGGGAGTCTCTTCTTTGGTGGAGATTTGATCACTCAATGCCCTGCACCCTGCATGAGGGTCAGGCAAAATTTGCTGAGAGCTAGAGAAAAGAGATCTTTTCGTTCTAGCTCTTCTGGCTTCCTTGGATGAAATCTGGGACTTTCTCTCTTGATTAAACTGAGTTATCTCTCTCCCAATAGAAGAGTTCATTCACTTTGTACTGTATTATCTATATCTATCCATATAACTATATAGATAGATATGGATATATATTCCTATGTATACTTTCTCTGATTTCTGTTTTGCTACAGAAAAACCTAGAAAAATTTCCACGAACTGGTAATGAATGAACAGAACCAAGAGAATATTGTACACAGTAACCACAACATTGTGTGATGATCAACTTTGATAGACTTAGTTCTTCTCAGCAATGCAATGATCTAATATAATTTTAAGGTATTCATCAAGTCCATATCCAGAGAAAGAACTATGGAGTTGGAATGTAGATCAAAGCATACTAGTTTCTCTTTTTTTCCTTTCTTATGGTTTTCCCCTTTTCTTCTGATTCTTCTTTCACAACACGAATAATGTCGAAATATGTTTAATATGATTGTACATGTATAGCCTACATAAGATTGCAAGCTATCTTGAGCATATTTGAAACTCATAATCTTGTAAAAGTAAATTTTGAAAACTGTCTTTGCAAATAATTGGAAAAAAATACTATTTAGTGGAAAAAATAAATTTGTTCTCATGGTAAAGTTGGTACAATTCCCTGGCAAACTGTCTTTCATAGAGTTTAGCCTCTAGGGACTCAGTACTATCTATTTGTGTTCTGAGGAAGTGAGAATTCTGGGTTGAGGTTCTATTTGTCTTATCCATTGATGCACAGTGGGAGTAAGCCACAGGCAAGATCTAGTCTTTTTAAATGACAAGGGAAATCATCTTTTGATGAAATCTAGTCACTGGCCTGCCTTAGTTTTCATTCAGGGAGCTTACCCTCTCATCACCCATCCTAGACAATAGTCTTAAACTCTTACCAAAACCTTCTAGAGGCTACAATATCATGTCGCAGTTGGGAAATGGGACTCAGAATGGATCTGGAGTTTCAGTGACCTATGATGGTCACTGACCTTTGACTCTGATACAACCTTAAGGATGGTGTGTGTGTACGTGAGAGCTCACTGAAAGTGATTTCAGGGATGTAGATGATCCTGGCTATGTCTTATCATCACAGAAGATGTGTGGATGTGAGGTTTTCAGACAGAAGATATATCAAGGTATAGAAACAAATACTTGGCATCTCAGGGACACCCAGAGCCCATTCCCTAAAGTGGCAGCATTCAGGAGACCACGTATGAGAAATGCCCAGAGACCCCAAATATGGGTCTACGTTGTCTGTGTCCCTAAACCTTACCTGAATTGTGCCTCGTTCTCTCCTTACACCCAAATCCTCTGCAACTCTTAGAAAGCATAATCCATCCACCAGTAAATAATATGGCAACAGCCTTGCCTGTGTCTTTTTCTTTCATGATGCTGGCTGAGGCCATGCTTAACAGATCACAGTAGGATCTTCTGGGGGCAGCTTACTGCACATTCTCCCCGTTCTCCCACATTCCTGCCCCCTTGCTCTACTGTTCTCTGTCTCTCTACTATACTGACACAGAAATGGGAAGGCAAGTTGTTTATCTGATAAGAAATGGGTTTTTCAACAAATAAATACTAGAAGAAGGTAGGAGGTATAGTTAGTGACAAATGTAGAAGCGCATCAGAGTAATGAGAGGGTGTTCAGTAAAGGAGCATAATATGTAGCATGTTGAGAAGATAATTTGTCTTGCCTTCACTGTCAGGTCATGATGCTCTATCCTGCTCCCTTCCATGGTCTAGCTCACAATTCGATCATTTACAAGGTGAAGGGTGAGTAGGGAGTCCCATAGCAAGGCAAACACACACTGTGACAAACATATTAAAAATTCCCTTTTGTGACAAAATCCAGGACAGGCCAAACCTTGGTGACAGCTGAAGTCTTGTCTCTGATAATCCCAATTTTTTCCCGTCAATAGTGCCACCGTTGCTCTTTAAGCTGTGGTTTCCAGGGAAATAAACAATCCACCAGAGATGCCACACTGACTAGTCTGTTGATGTGAAATAATCAATGGGCCCAAACAGCAAGTTTTAGGATGTCCTTCCTTAGCAACATGGGAGTAGGAAGGGAGAAGACAGGTGGTGAAGGTTTCTTAAGATTTCCATGAAAAGAGGCAAGATAAGGAGACAGGGAAGTCTGGATTGTCCATTGCCTCTATGGGTTTCAAGGCCTCTATGTGCTGATTACAACCTTCTCTCAATTCTGCTCTGTTCTCAGGCTATAATTCTTTGTTTCCTTTCCACTCTTCTAGAAAGACAAATCTACTTTTATGACTTCCATTTCTTTAACCCATCCCTTCCTTCTCAACCCTTGGCAACATGACTGCAGTTCCTTCTACTGGAGACAAACTTCTCTTTCAAAGCTCACTAATGAGTATTTAGCTGCTAAATTAAAAAAACATTTTTTATCATTTCTCCTCCTTGACCTTTGGACAGTTTTTGACACCATTGACTTCTTCTTTTCTACTTTGACTTCTTGAAACGTCTTTCTCTAGGTTCTCACCTGCCCAATCATTCCTTCTTGGACTCTTTGCTGGTTAACCATCCTCTTGTTCATATTCATGAGAATATTTCACAAAGTTTTCTGGGTGGTACAGTGTCCAAGAGTGCTGTACTTGGAGTCAGGAAGTTGTAGTTTAGTCATTTCCATCCTGTCTGACTCTTTGCAACCCCATTTGGGGTTTTCTTGACAGCGATACTGGAGTGGTTTTCCATTTCCTTCTCCAGCTCATTTTACAGATAAGGAAACTGAGGCACATTTCCCAGGTCAGATTTGAACTCCAGACTCCTGACTCCAGGCCTAGCACTCTATCCACTGTGCTACCTAGTTTTCTGCCTCCCACCCTAACTCCTCCGGTCAGGAAGGCCTGAATTCAAATGTGATCTCAAACGCTTGCTATTGTGTGATCTTGGGGGAGGCACTTAGCTTCTTTAACTGTGTAATGGGGTTAATAATTGGAGTACCTACCACCTAGGGTTGTTACAAACATCAATGAGATGATGCTTGCAAAGCACTCAACACAGCCCAGTATATAGCTGGTGCTTAATAAATGCTTGTTTCCTTCAAGTTCTACCTTATCTTCATTGGTAATCTCATTTGTTCCTTGTCACCTTAAACTCAACATATCCAAAAATGAGCTCATCATCTTCCTTTCTAAACTTCCTTCCTCCATTCTTCTCTATTTAAATGGTTGGATCTACCATTTTCCAAGTCACTTTGGAGTCGTTTTTGACTCTTCCCTCTGTTTCCCTTCCCCCTCCCCCCAACAAATTTCTGGCAATTCAACCTTTACAGTATTTATTCCCTTCTATCCATTCATGCTGCCTCACTGTAGATCCAGCCCCTCGTTAACTCTTGCCTAGATCTTTGTAATAGAATAGAAGGCTACATGGAGTCCTCGCCTCCATTTTCCACCCTCTCCAAACCATCCTTCACCTGACTGGCAAAATAATCTCCCTCAGGTTCGGATCAAACCACATCACTTTCTTGCTCAGTGACCTTCATCTTTTTTATTTTTTTGCCTTCAAAATAAAATACAAGCTTCTCATTTTAGCATCTAAGTTCTCTTTACAATTTAGCTTCAGTCTACTCTTCCAATTTTATTTTGCACTAGTCCCCTCCATTCCAGCCACATCATTTCATGTCTTTGCTCTGTAACATAACCCATCTACCCTGCCTGAAATTCACGGTCTGCTTTCTCTGCATTTCAGAATCTTAATGAGACTCAGCTCAGGTACCAACTTCTCCATTAAGTCTACCATGATACTCCCCACCAAAGCATCATATAGTTCTTTAAATTTTCCTAAAACTTCTTATCTCATCTCTTCTTTCCTCCATTTCTCCCAAATTGGTGTTATAATTACCTCGGTATATGTTGCATAGCCACAGTGGAGAGTGAGCTTCTTGAAGGCAGAGGTTGGATCATTTTCTTGCTTTTGTATCCCTAGGCCTGGTATACTGCCTTGCAATAGTAAATGCTTGATAAATATTTATTGAACTGAACTGAATTGCAAAATAAAAGACTCCCTCTCCTTTCTTCTTTGCTTTTTACTTTTTGCTATTTTCCCTAAGTCTACCTGACAACTCTTGTCTCAACTCCTTATCTCAGTTTTACAGGTCCATCCACATAGACTTAATTAAAACATATTAAATATATCTACAAAGTAATAAGATTGTGAGCCCTTGATAAATGATTACTGAAAGAATAAATGAGCCATACCCTGAATTAATCTTATTACTTAGGTCATTCATTTATTTATATGTAAATATTTTATTAAAATCAATATAATTAAATTTGATTAATAACTTATGTTTAATTAATTAATTTAACCACGGAAAGTATCCTAACCCTATTTCAGTCATTTCCACTAAGCACCTTGGAGAATTCTTTGGCCTTTCACTTATTTATTCTTCCTTATACGATCACAATGCCTCCCATTCCTCTGCTTTCCTTGTTGTGCATTATTTAATAAAGAACTTCTCAGACTTCTTTGTAGTTTCCATATTTTTCCATCTTAATTGCATTATAATACTTCATTAATGTTCCACAATTTAATTATTTTTCCATTACTGGACATTTGGTTGTTTCCAGTATTTTGTTTTTTCACAATTACATGTAATGTTGCTATGAATATCTTTTAATAGCCCTCTCTTCTTGAGAGAGCTTTTGGGGTATATTTCTAGCAACAGAATTATTGAATGAAGGGGTATGATTATATTTGGAAATTTTTTATTGTATACTATCAGATTGATCTTCAAAAAAAATTCAATTCCACAGGCATGATATAGTGATCCACAATTCTACCAATGTTGAATTTTGCTGCTTCTTTTAATTTGATTGGCATTTTCACCTTATATATTAACATTTGGTAACTGAAACTGAAGGAAGATGACAACATTTCCTTTTGCTGATCACTTTTGGCTGATCTCTGATATATAATAAAATGCTCTAAAATCCATCAGGAGACTTGGGTTCGAGTTCTGATTCTGAGTCTCATTTTCATAGTTTATAAAAACAAATCTTATTCCTCTGGTATCCTGTACCTCTCTCAGTTTGGTTAGGATTCTGGAAGAGATACAGCTGGCATAGGCTTGTCAATGAGCACTACATCTCTAAGTATAGAAGAACGAAAAAAAAAGATTGCATTTACCTTGAGGGAACAATTATGTAACATAAAATGGAGTAAGTATGGAATCTGCTGATTTGTGGCTGCAAAGTAAAACATCATTAACTTGGACTCTAGGAATGTGAAATGTGGTGATAATTTAACTCGGGCTGGGATGAAGTTTTATTTTCACCCTATATTCAAAGAAAGGTCTTATTAAACAAGACTATCTAGCAGGTTTGTGGGAATTGTATTTATTCTATCTAAGAGAAAAAAGAACTTTAATGATTAAAGCACTGTGCAGTGATTATTTAAATGCTAATGATGCTAATTACAAATGAATAATCTATAGATATTTATGGGGCAACTAAGTAGTACAGTGGAGAGAACTCAGGACTTGTGGTCAGGAAACATCTCAGTTCAAATCCCACCTCAGACACTTATTAGTTGTGTGACCCTAAGAAAGTCACTTATGCTTTTGGTATCTCAGCTTTCTTATCTATAAAATGGAGATAATAAAATGTAGAGCTGTTATGAGGATCAAGTGTTAGTGTAAAAGCACCCTGCAAGCTTTAAAGTGCTATAGAAATGCTCTTATTATTTCTGTGATTGTATCTTCACAGAGATGCAGCATAGTGCAATGACGGAAGACATGCCTTGGTGCAGGAAATTAAGGGGGCAAGTTGTACCTTAACTGTACTCAGCGATTGGAGAATGACTGAACAAACTATGGTATGTAAATTAAATGTAATAGACAGGAGGACTTGGGTACTAGTCCCAACTCAGACATACATTGACTGTGTGACCCTGAATCTCTCAATTTCCCAGGCAACTTTGAGACAACTGCAGACAAAAATCACTTTCATTTCATCTGCATCAAATGAAAGCAGTTTCTTCATCAGAAATCTCCTATGCAGATGATATCTCAGGAGCTGATTTCAAACAAAACAAAACAAAACTTTTCACTCACTGAGGCAGACCCATGAGGATATCTACCAGTCTACTGGTTGTCAGCAGTTACTAAGTGTATTAAAAAAAAAAACAAAAAAACCCAACTCAAACAAGTTCTGAATTCTTTAAGAAAGTATCTAATCAAGATTTTCCCCTGCTTTGGGCTGCCCTTTCTTCAGTCTAGTCCACACTAGTGAGATTTGATTATAAAATGGTCTGCACATCGTGAGGTAGCTTTGATGATTTGGTTTTATTGTTAAATTGGATTTGTAACTTCATCAGTAAAGGGAGCACTTGGTGAGGAATTTGCTCCAGGAATACAGATCCACACCTCTGAATCTAATATTCTGAGGTTAAGTGACTTGCCCAGAGTCACATGGCCAACATGTGGCAGAAGTCAGAGGTGAACCCAAATCTTCTTGCCTCCAAGGACAGCTCTCTATCCATTGCTGAAAGAAGTTTGCTTTTTAAAATATTAAACTAAAAACAGCTGATAACCATAGCTAGCATTTATATATTGCTTTAAGTTTTGCAAAGTGCTTAATAGATATATAGACAGAGATATGTGATCTTTACCATAACTCTGGGAGGTAAGTGCCATTACTATCCCTGTTTTACAGATGAGGCACACATAGGTTTAGTGTTTTGACAAGAGTGACAGATCTAGTAAATGTCTTTCTGATTTCAGATTCAGTGCTCTATTGGCATGCAAATTTCTTGAGGGCAGAGATCACTTCTGTTTTATATTTATATTTTCTGTAGTGCCTGTCACATAGTTTTACTGCTGTTCAGTCATTTTCAGTCACGTCCAACTCTTAGCTACCCCATTTGGGGTTTTTTTGGAAAAGATGTTGGAGTGATTTGCCATTTCCTTCTTCAGGTCATTTCACAAATGAGGAAATTGAGGCAAATAGGGTTAAATGATTTCTCTAGGATCTGAGGTTAGATTTGAACTCAGGAAGATACCGGAATATGGCAGTTTGAGGTAATAGAGGCCCCAAAATGCAAAGGTAAAGGGTAGGGGTCTACCTCGAAAGAATTCAAACCTTCTTTTAGTCCAAGTACCAAGGTTATTAAGACTCCATTAGGGTGAGTGAGATTCCTAGTGAGTCTGTTGTGTTTGTGACACCAATACAAGTGAGCCAGAATTTAAGAATCTTCAAATTTTATGAAGGTATGATTGACATTTTATACAGAAAGACTGTGAGAAGATCTGGATGGTAACTAGGAGTGGCAAGTAGCCTGGGGGGATCTGGAGAATACAGAGTAAGGGGCCTGGATGGGATTAAGGAGTGTCAAGTAACTTAAGTAATCAAGGTGCACTGGGGTGGGTCAGATGCCTCAGAGGAATGCCAGGGATCTGGACTGTGTAGGAAAGTCCAGGGCCTCTTAGGGGTCCATCATTAGCACCCCATCATTCCTGACTCTAGGCCTACAACTCTATCCATATCTAGCTGCTCCCCAGTTACATAGTAGAAGTAGTAGTAGCATTACTATATATTACTATTATAGTATTGTTACTATATATTACTATTATAATAATGTTACTATATATTACTATTTTAGGATTGTTACTATATATTA
>JAQQSK010008630.1:0-13428 GCA_028658325.1 Potorous gilbertii
CCAGTGGCAAGATATAGATCAGGACAACTGGAGATGACCCTGGATGCAGTGGGAGACCCTTGGCCTTTGTAAGCCAAGGTCTTTCCCAGGTATCTGGCTGATTAAGGCAATGCCCATTCAGCGATTAAGATTAGTTAATGGCTGGTACTCAGTAGACACTTAATATTCTAGTTGAATGGTTGCTAAATTTATTCCAAAGCTCATGCCTTCCAAAATGACAGATTTATTCACTTTTTAAAATTCTCCCCAAATAGATCCTCACAGCTTTCATCAAAAAACAAAACAAAATTTAAAAAATAGACTTTTTAAAAAGTCTGACCAGTATTCAAAGTACATACAGTTAAATTAAGTATTTTCAAATACTTCCTTCTAATAATTTCCTTCTGGGAAGATTCCATCAGCTATGAATATTAAATTATTAGTATTATCATACAAAATTATTAATTATTAACTTTCTCCATCAGGGTCAAGGTTTATTCAGATAAAATCTCAAACTGATGCTTTGTTTTTAACTTTTAATCATACCTGTTAAAGAGGATGAAACACAATAAGCCAAAGGAAAAAGGAAATTTTCAACAGTCCAAGTGCCTAATTTGATTACCAATGGCAAACCAATCAATCAACCAAACAATTAAGCAATTATTAAATCCCTACTATGCACCAGTCATTGGGCTTTAAACATGCACCTATATAAATAACTTTAACTGCTCAGTCTATATGTAATGAGAGATCCCTTCAAAATCTGGGTTCTCTTTCTGCCTTCACCACTAAATTACCATGTGGCTCTGAGTTTGTCTCCTAGAGAATACCAGATGACAGAACCAATCCTGAATTCCTTGGATGAAGAGTGCTAAATATAACGTGTGCATCTGCAAACTTCCCCAGTTCTCAGACACAATACCACTTGAGGAGGATATATTAATTACTTCAGGACAGGATGACCCAGAATTAAATGTAAAAAGACTCTGAAAGCAGACTTCATTTTTTCATATTCTGGTTTTCTCTTGACCAAATTGTAAGAAGAAATTGTTAATAATCAACAGCCAAATATATCCAAAGGGGAAATGCAGAGGAAAACACTCACACAAGGACAATTTTCAGAGAGCAATAGAAAGAGAAACTATTAACTGATACTATAATTTCAAAGAACCTTTGCCAATAAACTGATATTTAATGGGCTTTCCATGGGATGTAATATATGATCTGAGACTTGAAGGGAGTTGAGGGTACTAAGAAGGAGATGTGAAGAGGAAAGTCATTCAGCATATGGAGTACAGTCTATGAAAAGGTAGGGGCATGGAACAGGGGACACTGACACAGAGGAAGAGTGGCTAGGTCAGCTGAGCTAAAATGGTGAAGATGAATGGGAACAAAATTCAATGAGCCTACAAAAGGAGGATTAAGTTGTACAATGAAGGGTTTTTAATGGCAAGATGAGTTTATTTTTTCTTTAAAGGCAATAGGAAGCCACCAATATTTCTGGAGCAGAAGAATGCATGGTCAGACTTGTACTCATGTCACTTCCCCAGCTCTGGGTGGTCTCCCCCAATTTCCCTTCACTCTGAAAAGTCCTAACCTTCCCCTTCAGACCCAGCTCAGATCTCTCCTCTGAAACATTCCCAGACTACTGTAGTTCAGTGATCATTTCCTCCTCTGAGCTCCTAGAGAGCTTATTATCCAGACTGCTCCCTTGAGGCAGCTCTCAGGGTGCTGCTTTGAACTCATCTCTCCCTTGTATTGTTGTTTAACTTTTCATGATATATGCCTTATTCCTAGCAGCAATGTAAAGACAGGGCCAATGTGTTTTGCTAGGTTGCATTCAACTCCATAAACATTTGTCCAACAGCTACAAAGTCTTGGGTTCTGTGCTATGGGGCAGGAGGAAGTTAAAGACAAAATAAGATACAACTCTTGGCCTACAAGAACCCAGTAGGAGAGATCTGACATGAACATAAAGTGATAAAATGAATATTAGAATATCAGTACAAAAAGAGAGAGTCCCATGATGAGTCATAGGAAGTCACTTTAGTCAAAGAGATGGTATTACCAAAGGGATAGGGAAAAGAGATGGTAGAATGAGAATGGGGAATGTTGAAGAGTTAAAATGACTGGAAATGGGTGAAAGGATCATAAAACTTCATGCTTAGAGCTGAAAAGGATATCAGAGGTAATTTAGAATAACTCATCCATTTTTGGAGATGAGGAAACCAAGGCAGTTCCAGCTAGGTTAACTAACAATATCATACAGAAAACATCAGATGTGGGATTTTAAACCTTATCCTTTAACTCAAGATCCATTAGCCTTTTCACTGTACCAACCTCCCTCTTACTTACACTTTCTATAGCAAGATCAAGCTACAATGGCATGATGGAGCCAGAATAAGGAAGGCCTTAAAAGAATAAGCAGCTTGGATTAGAAATAAACAAACAATTAAAATAGGAAGACAAATAAGAAAGTTATATTACAATAATCTAGCAGAAGAGTAATGAGGTTCTAAATTAGCATGTTGACAGAGGGAATAGAAAGTTGAGCATAGGAAGAAGGAAAAAGCAGGGTAGAACTTTTGGTGTGCTTCGGGGCACCTTAATTTACAGGAGAGAAAAGAAATTGAAGCAGTGAAGGAGATAGAGAAGACTGGTCCAAAATGTAGGAGAAAGACCATGGGCATAGAGTAATGAAAGTCAAGGGAAGAGAAAACACCATTCTCAACAACTTCAAAGGCTGCAGAAGAAGTGAGGAGGGGGTGGGGATGCCATTAATGTTACTTTATAGAAAGTAGTTTAAGTAGATGGATAAGGATGGAGGCCATATTGAAAACTGTAAGTGGATGATAAAGAAATGCACTTGGTGAATATAGACAATTCTTTCTAGAATAGTGGTAGTGAGAGAGAGGAGAGATTTGGCATCATGAGGACCTCCGGAGCAACAGAAGATACACACACATACATGCATACATCTATGCACAGACGTGTAGGACATGAAAAATCAGTAATTTTTGTTGGCAGAGTCATTGGATGGAAAAGAAGTTGGAGATTCATGAAAGAGATGGAATGAATCGAGGGCAAACATGTGAGAGTTGGCTTTGGGGAGGAGAGCTAATTCATCTGAGACAGTAAAGAGATAGGGGAAAGCTGAAAACTTATCTGTATTTCTCTCTACCCCTCCATTGGTGACTTGTGCACAGTAGGTATTCAGTAGGCACACAGTAGGTGTTAGTTGGTGCTTGTTGACAAGATATTCACCATCTCCACTGAGGACCCAATAAGATAAAATAGTAAGAATGTACAATGAAGGATTTAAACTATATGTGGAGGATGCTCTTACAGCTTTTAGACAGTTGAAAGGGTTGCTAAGAGAGGCTGAAGCCTTTGAAAAAGAGCGGGGGCTTTAAGTGATAATGGTTTAAAGTGGAAGCAGGAAATAGCCTCAATGATCTTTAACTCATGGATGGAATTGATGGAATCAATGCTCTTCAAGGTCCCTTTTCAGAGCTAAAGCTATGAATTCAGCATCACTGATGGACAGCTGATTCTTCAAATCCAGTATAATCTAGGATTTATTAATCAAATAGTTATACATTAAAAAGAAGCATAGGGATTTTGTGTGCAGGAGGACATTGGTTCAAGGAGTATGAATATACATAGATATGTGTGTACACATTTGTGTGTGTGTGTGTGTGTCTGTGAATAAATGTTTAATGGGAAGCTGGAGGGAAGACAATGACAACTTCTTTAATATTATTTTCCTTATACCTTTTGTTTTTATACCACTTTCATATACCAATATGTTCTCCCTCCTTTCAGTGACTTCTTTCAATAGAAATGGTTTCACACTAGAATTTTTGACAGGTTACCTTGAATACTGACATATAGTATTGGCCTGAATAGAGGCCACCCTCCTATCTGCCACCACCTCTCACCAGTGACATATTTCACTATGTGGTTCTCCTTCTCTCTCCTTCTCCTCTTGCCTTGCTTTCTCCCTCCCTCTGCCCCACCTCCATATATATCCTCACATATATTTTATATGACTATAGTAGATATGTATACATAAATAATACACACATGCATACTTATGCAATATATACCTGTATATGTAAGCACATACATGCATACATGTATGATCACACAGTATAATGCATATATCTATACAGGTGTGGACACACATGCTTAGATACATATATGCATATGTGTATACATTTGTACATATGTGTGTGGTTATGATGCATTTATACATGTATATGTACATGCATATAGGTGTATATATATATATATATATATATATATATATATATGTATGTATGTATATATATATATATATATAAGTACCCATGCGTGTATGCACAATACATAATGTGACTGGTCACATGTCCACTCATATGGATAACAACCTATCCAATGTGTATGTGCATATATGTACATGTGTATGTTTTGTTTCTTTCAAAGAAATCTAATTTTAGAGATGTGGCTATAGAGTTGGTCTATAGATGGTCAATAACCCCTAACCCAAATAAACTCTAGTGTTTTTGCAACTTCATATGCATTTTCATTACAACCTTTTGTGACAAAAGAGACTTTGAATCAGAAACACTGGGAAGGGAAATGTTTTTAGATTTTAGCAAGAAGGTGAATTTCTTAGGGGAAAATCATCATGCTAATTCTGTTTCAGGGTGGGATGATGAAAATTTCTTTTTAAAAAAAATAAAGTTTATATATGCAAGACAGTGTGGCCTAGTAGAAAGGATTGGGTTTCAATTGAGAGGACCTTGATTCAGGCCTGAGCTCTGCCACTCACCACTTATTCAAACTTGAACATCTCACCTAACCTCCGTGAATCTCAGTTTTCTCACTAGTAAAATAAAACAGTTCAACTAAATGACCCTGTATCACATTACAATGTGGGTTAAATAAAAGATAATTTCCATGAAAGCAGAGACTGCGTATTTTCTTCTGTTTAGTCTCCCAGTACCCAATACCCAGCATACTAACATGAAAATAGTCATTGCCTAGTGATTATTGAATAAATAATTTCTCCAGAGTTAATGAAATAATATTTTCTATTAGAGAAAAATGAATATAATCTAAATTTGTTTTTAGAATGCCCTAAAACACCAAATCTTCATTTGTGCATTAATAAAATAATTTTTTTTAAAAAGTAGTTTTTGAAGAATTTAAGGTTTCACCTTTTTTGAAATGAAAATTCTTCAACACATCATGATTTCTGATTGCAGTTCTTAATCTGAGTCCTAAAATATGCTGAAGTGTACAGTATGATGACCAAATGAATATGTTAAAGGGCCAGTTCGAGATGGAATTCTAGAAAATATCCACCAGAGGCCAGTATAATTCATTGTGGAGTGGGAATGTCTATTTAATACCTTTCTTAATGACAGCATCACTTCTTGTACTGAAATGGAGGACTCCCATGAACTGGAGGGGAAAGGGATGAAGAGAACTTTGAATCCTTTGAGATGGAACTTTCAAAGACTGAGAATGATCAGTTAAGACAGCATGAAGCATTGAAAATGGGAGTTCATGATCTTCCTGGGCAGGGTGGGGAATCACATGATGGCCATATATTTCTTTTATTTTTTTTAAACCAATGTAAGCATACGTTCTGAAGGAAGATTCTGTGTCTAATAGTAAGCTTTTGCATAAACGTTTCATTTGGCAATGACACTGGAAATAATAAAAGTTAAAAAAATGGGTAGTCTGTGGTATAATAATGCTACAACAGCTTATTTTCTGGACATGTGCACCACAGTAACATAATCATTAGCTGCTGTGTGTTGAATTTCTGGAGTTTTGCAGAGGGGAAAAATCCCATATATATCAGCAGTTTCCTTTCTTAAAAAATTGTACACAGCACAAGCACCCAATGACTTCCTCTCAAGGGTGGAATAATTCATATAAAATTCATCTAGCACTGCATTATTACTCACCACAACACATTTCTTAATAATGGTGCTACATGATGCTGACAATTTTTAACATAGAATTGAACTAGATTTCTCTAAGCTAAAAATAACGATAAAATAAGAGTTCAGTTCAATACAAGGAACAAAAACTTAAACACAGACAATAGTAGATGGTGTATCACTGTATAAATCATTGAGTGGCTTCAACATATCATATACTGAAGCTGCTTCACTCACTGCTCCTTCAACAGAGAAGGCCTTCTGAAACATGTCTAAATATACGGATTAAAAAAATAAATCATAGAAGTTAGAAGAGATAAAAATCTCATTTACAGTGGCCATGACAGATCATTCAGTGTTGACTTAAAAATACCCTCATTCAGTTAGTTTGATAAAGTTTTCTACTGTTGGACAACCTTACTATTCTTTCTCTAAAGCCAAAATTCAACTCTTAATGTACAACCCATTAATTAGTGAAAAGGACTGAAGATTTTCGGTCTAAAGAAGAAATGACTCAGGATATGATCATTGTTTTCTACTATTTTGAAGGGCTACCATCTGGAAGAGGGATACGGCTTGCTTTGGTTGGTCCCAAAGGCAAGGAAACTTGAGGTAATCAGATCAGCACAAAACCACAATGGATCATGGGAAGTGGCTGGTTGCCTTTCATTGGAGGTAATGAAACTGAGGGCAGATGGCTACTTGTGATGTATAACACACTAAAGATTTCTTTTTGTGTACTGGTTGAGTGAAATGTCTTTCAGTCTTAAAATTATGTCATTTTTATCCCTTTTCCACAGTAAAGACCTTCAAATACCTGAAGACAGTTATCATGTATCTTTGTAGAATAACTATCTACAGGGTCAAGGTCCTAGATAAGTACCTTCACTGGTAGGAAGAGTGTCTTGATCCCCTGGGTTAGCTATTTCTGGTGCTAAATATAAATTCTATCCCTAGTTTGCTACTTTGGCCCTGATTGGCCAAGGGATTATTAAGTTTTTAGCCACAGTACATCAAAGACAGACTACTATATAGCAGAAGGGTTTTGACCTGCATTGGGAAGGTTATATATCCATTTTCATAGAATCACAGATCCTTAAAATATTGACATATAGTTAAATAACTTTTGGTATCTAGGTAAAAAAGAAGACCTGCTTTGTTGAGAATACTAAATATTTTATTATATAAAATACATATTACATACAGTATATATTTTATATTATATAATATGACTTAAATACTTTAAAATATCCTAACTTAAATGGAAATTGTGGTTTTGAGGCTGTCAAATGCATCATAAAATCAACAATAAATAAGATGTTAAAATCCAAGTGTCACCTTTGTGTCCCAAATCACAGATAAGAGTGGTACATTATAATAGGCATGTTTCTTGTAATTATCAATGGCTAGTCAAAAGAAGTTACTGAGCTAAGGTTATATTTGCCCTAGTGATGAGCTCAAGTTGAATGTGCATTGGTCATGACTGTCATGGCTACGCTAGCAGTCCAAAGACTAGACACATACCCAGTGTTTAAATTGGATAAGAGATTTACACTGCAAGCTCCTCAAATCCAGATTTTTCTTTGCATCTCTAGTGCTTATCACAGTGCCTAATACTTATATGCTTAGTAGTGATTACCTGATCAATGTGGTGTCCACCTTCAAGTATATGAATGTTTTAAAAGGCAGTCATGTGGAAGAGGGAATGGATTCATTATACTTGGTTCCTGGGGTCACAATTGGGAAAGAGAAGGCAGATTTAGGCCCCATAAATAAGTATAACTGGGATTTTATACAAAGTGAGGTAGCCTGTTTCAATAGGTAGTGTACTGCCCTTCAGTGCAACTCTTGAAGTTAAGGCTGAATGGCCACCAGACACAGATGTTAGGTAAGGGGTTCCTATTCAGGAGTGAATTGGACAAGATGGCCTCTAAGGCCCCACCACACTCTGAGATTGAGTGATTTTATTCCATTTTTTTTTTTTTTTGCTGTTTGTAAACCTCCTTATCTGCCCATCCTACTGGGATTTCCTACCTCTCTGAATAGTTTTTTTTTTTTACCTTTTTCTTTTTTTCTGATCAGCTTTTATGCCACCTAAGTACTGCCAAAACCTTTATTTATGCTGACCTCTGCTTCCCTGAACATATCTCTCACTTCCTGTAAGGGCCCTGGCCCATACAGCACCCTATTGGGGGCCTGCCCTCATCTCACTGATACCCCCTCCCATTGAAAACCCTTCTCAGCTGTTCTATAAGTCAACTAGTTAATCAATTGGTTAATAAGTGCTTACTATTTGCCAGGTGCTCTCCCAGGGATTTTGGAGAAATGTCAGAGGGAGGGTACTAGCATTGAAGGGGGATGGTAAAGTCTCCTTACAAAAGATAGGATTTTAGCTGGAATTTGAAAGAATCTGAGGAAGCCAGAAGGCATAATTGAGGAGGGAGAACATTCCAGGCAGGGGGACAGTTAATGAAAACTCGTGGAATTGGAGGATGAGCTATCTTGTGCGAGGAACAGTAAGAAAACTGGTGTTACTAGGTCATAGAAGCTGTGGAGGGAATGAAAGTATAAGATTTAAAAGGCAGAAAGGAAGAATGACTGAAGGAAGGCCTTGAAAAACTAAACTGGGATTTATATGTGATGCTGAAGGTAATAGGGAGCCCCTGGAGTTTACTGAGTTTGTGTGTATGTGCACACATGGGTGTTGGTCACATAGTCAGGCCCATACTTAAGGAAGACCATTTTGGCAATTCAGTGAAGGATGAGGTGGACAAGGGGAGACCTGTGTGCCACTCTAACTTACAGCTGTATTCACAAGTGTACTAGTAGTTCACAAACCTGGTATTTGGACCCATCTTCCATCATCTCTTAAGATACACAAAATAAAATGCATAACAGAATTCTTTCCAGTTACTCAACAAAAGGTCATCCTCAGCAGGAAGACAAGGCACCATTAGGAAGGATGCTTTACAGCTTACAAGGCAAGTCAACTTTCAGATTCTCATCACATTAGCCATGGGGAACTGGTAGAGTTTTTAGAGATCATGTAGTTTAAAACTCACTTAAAAGACCAAAAAATTGAGGCCCAGAGGACAGAAAGAGCACTGGATTTAAGCTGAGAAAACCTGGATTTAAGCCAAGTGGTTCCACTTGCTCCCCTGCCCAAAGCTGCATAGTTAATAAATGACAGAGAAATCTGTTGTGAGCCCCCTGATCCCAAACCCCACATTCTTTCCATCATACCATGTCCTCTACTGAAGCATAGTTAACTTTACTTGAATTATTATGTCCCATTTCATATAATTTTTTCAGCTACATTTTGTTGTTGAGTTGTCCCAGTCATGTTTCACTCTTCATGCCCCCATTGTGGGGTTTTCTTGGCAAAAATCCTGGAGTAGTTTGCTATTTCCTTGTCCAGCTCATTTTAGACATGAGGAACCAAAGCAAACACTTTAAATGACTTGTCCAGCATCACTCAACTAGTAAATGAGGCCAGATTTGAACTCATGAAGGTAAGTCTTCCTGATTCCAAGCCCACTGTGCCACTGAGAGGGCCAAGAATTCAGTTGAAACAGTCAATTGAAATCTCTTCATTTTGAAAGGTGGGATGGGGCTGAGGGACCAGTAACTGGTCATTTTATTGCTATAAGAAACTATCAGTGTCAATCTGACTGCCCAGGGTCACTCAGTCAGTATAAGGTGGAAAAGGCCCTTGAATATGAGTGTTTCCGACCAGCTTTTCGTCCTCTCTTCCATGACCTTTCTTTTCTTAATCTGCTTTTACCTTCCTGTACACCTTGGAACTTTTTCAGGGGCAAGGGGGAGGTTGCAGTCCCAGAAGGAGTTAATTAAATGCAATCCGCTGAGGCAATGAGCAGATTCCAAACCCTAGATGTTTGTGGCTGGCAACCGTGGCATGCGTCACCCACTCCTGCTTTGCATGTTCGTATAGTGTTTGGATCCACTTTTCACTCCTTTGAAGTGATGATGCCCATATATTTAGATTAACTCACGTGCAATTATTCACAGCTTTTCTTCTAAGAATTTGGAAAAAAAAACATCACAGCATTTTGGTCCTTGATAACCCAAATTACTTCCTTTTTGAAGACCCATTTTAATTATTTCTCCCAGTCAAGTTTTTGTCAAAGAATGCAATTCAATATTCCTGACATTGTGTCTTTAAGACTCTAATTAAGCTTTCACAATTTGAATTGGTTTTTTTGGTCAGGGTCCATTTATCAATAAAAGCCAAGTGTGACCTCCATACAGAGAGGCCTGCATTCTTGGTCCTATAAGGAGGGCATGTCAAAGTTTTGGTTGCTCAGGTGACAAAGCACTGAATTTTCATTTATCTGCATTGTGATAAAGCCTCCTTCCTCCTCTGTTCTTTCTTGAGTAATTCTTAGACATATTTAGGTTCTAAGAACAAATTATTTTAGTTACTTATGTTGTAAGAGGAAGTGTGACACAGTGGACAGAAAACAGACTTCAGAGCTGAGAAGACTAGCATTTAAGTCCTGCCTTTGACAAAGATCATGCAACCTGGGCAAGTCTCTTTCTCTTGCATTACTTTAACAACTAAGACTGTAATTTCCCATGAAATCCCAGTTCCTATCCCTATTCATGTCCCTATTTTTGTATGATAATGGATAAAAGACAGCTTATGGAGAAGTTTCCACCACATTTTAGTGGCACATTTATCTTTCCTGAAATATCCAACCAGTTTTCCAAATTTCACCTTTTCTACCTCCTGAATATTTCTTTCACCTGACTCCTTTTTGATACTAACAAAAACTTCCTCTTCCATTCTTTTCACCAATCCCTGAACTCTACAGATAATGAACCTGAGACCCAGGAAGTTACATGACTTCCCTAAGGTCATGGCAGCATTTTGATCAAAACCCAGGTCTTTTGATTCTCAGTCCAGTCTTTTCCCTACACTCTAGTACCTTCAAGTGAGTTATTATTTCAAGTGGTAGGATTTTATTATGATTTTATCAACCTTCTAAGAGGAGTCAATCAATTTATCAGCAAACTTTTATTAAGCACCTACTATGTGACAGGCATCATGTTAGGATCTGGAGACATAAGGACAAAGATAAGGTCCATGACCTCAAGAAGAATACATCCTTTCAGGGAAGGGAACACACACAGATACAGACAAATACAGACATACACACATAATTGCAGGGTGATGTCTTGAATCAGAATGTGAGTTTGTAGCATCATAGATGCTCCATGACAATGTTATTCAAAGAAATATCTTTGCTCTTCAGGGGAGTACCTACATTAGACGAGCCAGTCTCTGAGGTGCTCTCCAATGCTATTTGTAAATGAGAGTGAATTTCTTATTATATTATATCAGGAGCCAAATGAGAATAGTTGCTAAAGCCCTCTACCTAAAATCAAGAAGATATAAATTTAAGTCAAATCTCATGGCACTTACTAGCTGTGTGACCCTATTCAAGTCATATCACTTCTTCAGTCACAATTTCTTCCTATTGACTTGCAAATGATAATCCCACATCTCAAAGGGTTAGGTTCTTCTTTGTTTCTTAAGAATAGTTAAGTTTCTTTAAAAAATCAATTTAATTTAATTTTGTTGTCAAGTCTGCATTCTCTCCCTTTTATTTCCCTCTCCCTAGACCACTGAGAAAGGAGGAAAAAAATGAAAATCGTTACAAATATATACAGTAAAGTAAAAGAAATTCTCACATTGGGCATATCCAAATGAAAATGTCTTAATCTGCACTGTGAGTCCATAATTTTTCTATCTGGAGATGGGCATTTTATTTCATCATGAGTCCTCTGGAAATGTGATTGGTCGCTGTGTTGATTGGAGTTCTTAGATCACTGCAGTTTGAGTCAGGAAGGCTGGAGTTAAATAATCCTCAGACAATTCCTAGCTCTGTCACCCTAGGCAAGTCCTTTAACCTCCTTTTACCTCATTTTCCTCATATGTAAAATCATCATCATCATCATCATCACATTGCCTACCTCCCAGGGTTGATGAAAGGATCAAATGAGAACAAAATTGAAAAGTATTTACCACAATTTCTGGCACATAATTGTGCTTCATCTTTCATTTTGGAAGTGACATCATGGGGTGATAACTTGACTTGCCTGGGAACTGGATTTAAGTGAGAGTTGCATGAAGTCATCTAGCCTCACACTCTCTTCCAGAGTCATCAATGTCCCGGGGCAAAATGACTGGTGGATGACCTTGGTGTCTTTTATGTCCAACCAAGCTCTAAGAGCTCCACACTGCCTTCTTTAGCTGTCTCTGCAGTCCTTCAAACAGACTGTTGTCATCTGCTCCTTCTCCCAAGGGAAGTCTTCACATGATTGGGGAAGGCATCCTCCTAACTCACTTATGAATTTTAAGTCTATTGATTACCTGGTTTAGCCCCTCTGCTGAGAGGATTTTACCAGAGTGTAGTCACTGCTCATGCTACAATTCTTATTCTTTATTTAAATTTAATTTTTAATTTTTGTGTTCAGTCCCAAGTCCTTTCTTTATCTCTCCCTCCCCTATCCATTGAGAAGCCAAGAAAGAATATGCCTATCTTTTTTCAGAAAAACTTACTGCAAATAATTCCTCTCATTTTCTACTTCTCTTGTCATTTTGACTATATTGATTTTGTTTGTGGAAAAATTTTTGACTTCTGTGTAATCAAAACTTCCTAATTTATCTCCTGTGGAGTTCTATCTTTTGCTTTGCTAATAACTCTTCTACTCATAGATTTGACAGATCACTTCTTCCAATCTCCTCTAATTTGTTTATGGTAACACTTTTATGTTTTAATCATGTATAAACATTTTGAGCTCATCTTGTTATATGCTTTGAGGTGTTGGTTTACACCTACTTTCTGTCAGACTTCTTTCCAATTTTCCTAACAATTATTGTCCAATAGTGAATTCTTGCCATAATAGCTGGTACTTTTGGGTTTATCAAAAACTAAGCTATTCTGTTTGTTTACTTGGTTCTATTGTGTCATTCATTTGTTCCACTGATAAATATCTCTATTTCTTACCCAGTACTGAGCTGTTTTGTAGCATAGTTTGGAATCTGGTCCTCCTAGACCCCTTTCTTTCCATTTTTATATATTAATTCCTTTGATATTTTTGAAATTGGTCCCTCCTCCCATTGCCCTCCCTTCCATCATCCCCCCTACCCTGCTTATCCCCTTCTCCTCCACTTTCCTGTATTGTAAGATAGATTTTCATACCAAAATGAGTTTGCATTTTTTTCCTTTAGTTGAATGTTATGACAGTAAACTTCATGTTTTTCTCTCACCTCCCCTGTTTTTCCCTCCACTAAAAAGTCTCCTGCCTGCCTCTTTTATGAGAATTTGCCCCATTCCATTTCTCCATCTCTCCTCCCAATACATTTCTCTCTCACCATGTACCTTCATTTTTTCAAGATATGATCCCATCCTATTCAATTCACTCTGTGCTCTCTGTCTCTGTGTGTGCATGCATGTGTGTATGTGTGTGTGTGTGTGTGTGT
>JAQQSK010008631.1:0-13427 GCA_028658325.1 Potorous gilbertii
CCACTCACTGTGGCCACATCATTTCTGGACTTCAGTTTATAACATGAGCCAATCAAACTACAATGGTTCCCATTGCCACTTTTGACCCTTTAAAGTCAATCCTGATCTATAACACCAAGATCATATCTACACTTTGTGGGTTTTGTTTACTCCAATAGTAATCTCCATTTATTTTTTAACAGAACTCCATGTCTGGAATACTCTCCCTCCTTATCTCTGCCTTGCAGAGTAGAATCTATCTTCCTTCAAAGCAAAGCTCAGGAGCCACCTCCTAGTCAAGGACTTCCAAAATTCTTTGGTTGGTAATGCCTTGCCTTTTTGGAATTTTTTTAAAATTTCTTTTTATATATAGTTTGTATTTATTTGTGTGTGTACCTGCTGTATATCCTTCCTCCCAGCAGAATGCAAGTTTCTTGAAGACAGCTCTTACTTCCCAGTGGCCAACACAGTGTCTTTGCACAGAACCACTGCTTAATAGATGTTTACAGAATTGAAATAATCGTGGCTAAAGTCCCCTCCTCAGCCTGTAATAATGTGCTGTACAGTCATCTAATTTAGCCTACAAGTGGATCAAGGAATCTCTACTACAGCTTTCATGACAGATGGCCTCCAGTTCCAGCTAGTCACTGAAGACTCTCTCTGCCATGCGCTCTCGCTCTTCCTCTCTCTCTCTTCCTCTCTCTCTCTTCCTCTCTCTCTCCCCCTCTATCCCTCTCTCTCTCTCCCCCTCTCTTTCTCTCTCTCTCCCTCTCTCTCCCCCTCTCTCCCTCTCTCTCTCTCTTCCCCTCCCTTATTTCCTCTCCTTCCGCCCCTCTCCCCTCCCTTTTCCTCCCTCCTCTTTTTTCTCTCCCTCCCTCTCTCTCTGTCTCTCAGGGCTGCCCCAGTGCCCCAATTCCCTTGACACTAAGCTAGGAGACCTTGCAAACAATGGTGAAAGATTCCCTGGAAAGCAACCCTAGAAACAGAAGTAAAAAGTAGATATTTTTGGCTGGGAATTACTGACAAATGCCCAAGGATTTCAGGAAAGGCATTCATCACAACTTTGTACCTCAACTTGTCCTGATCAAACAGGGTCAGGTTTGTACTTTTTGTTTAGGCTTCAGTATTGTTGAGACTTATAATAATGGCGAATGCCTGACAATCTAATTAGAGCCGCCAATCTCCCTGAAATAAATTCCACTTGGAAGTGTTCACAGTCACAGTAGAAGCATTGTTGAGTTCAAGTTAATTACATCTTTATAACCACATTTCCCAATATCTATATTATTAGGGCTAGAAGGAAGGCATTGTTAGAAAGGAACCAGATTTAATCTGTTCTACGATGCTATTTTAAAACTCTTGATTCAGGGCATTTTTTTTCAAGACAGAGACATTTTAGGTTTTCTTAATTAGTCTCTAAAACACAGTGGTGTTTAAAACTGGTGGGATTTTTATTTTTGGAGAAGTTAAAATTTCCATTTTTATGGGACAGTGGAAATTGGGAGGGATATAAGGCTGGAGTTTTTTTTTAACTTGGCAAGATATATCTATATAATGGGTTAACCCGCAGAGGTCACACAGCTGATGTTTATTAATTCAATTCAACAAACATTTTTAAGTGCCTAGGATAATAGGTGATGGACATACTAAGAAAAAATTATTTTGCCTTCAAGGAGCTTATATTCTACTGAGAAGAAACAACATACACAGATAAAAATGAAATATAAATACATAAAGTAAATACAATTTAATTGGGGAGGGAAGTGGGAAGATCTGGAAAATCTTCATGAAGCAGGTGGTATCAAGCTGAAGTTTAAACAAGGGAGCTAGGGAATCCCACAAGTAGTTGTAAAGCGAGAAAATATTCCAACCTGTACAAAGTCACAGAAGGGATGGAGTAGAGGTACAGCTTTTCAGAGAGGGCTAGAATGTGCATTTGCTATGTTGATCATCCTTACTTGTTAGAGAGGGAGGATGGGAGGAGTTTGGAGGGGAAGGCAAGTATTAGGGTAGAGAATATCGACAACTGAAAATGATACAAAAGCAAAGGAAACAATATTACTGACATTTTTTAAATGCACAGAAGAAAACAGAGGAGTCTAGAAGCTGGCACAGACAAGCTGGGCAGTGTAGGTATTATCATTTAAAATTTAATATACACTTTAAAAAATACCAAGCCGAACATAATAGTTTCATGGTTTCACATACGATCATCTTTTTTTTCTGTTTTTTAAAAAATAAATTGAAATGTTCACATTTCTTGATATTCATCAAATTCATAAAGTTTTTGTTTTAAATTAAGAGGTTTGGTGAGTTCATACAGCAGCAAGAAAGGATGGTAAAGATAGAGTGCATCCTTGGGATGGCTTTGAGAATGCTTTCCATAGAGCAGAGGAAAAGGAATTTTATGCTAAGGGTCTCCCAGAAATCTTTATAAAACAAGTCACTTATGAAGGTGGAGGAAGGGACTGCTGACTGGGATCTAGGAATCCTCAATAAGGTAGTGTCCATATTTAGCCCAAAGAATCTTCCTGGCCCAGGGTACAAATAGAGGTTTTGCAGTGACTTCTGGGAAGGAAAGGAGGGCACATATGTCACACAGAGCTGTACCTTCTTCCCCAAGGACCTCTCTTTTTAAAAAATTATTTGGAACTCCACACCAACCCCCCACACACACCCAAGCATTTCCTAATATAAATGTAATAAGTATATAAACATCACACCAAACACAAGATGAAAAGAGGATTGTACACAAACCCTTGAACCCCTATTCCATACCCCTTATTTTTAAAGACATAAGAAATTCAACTTGTTACTTTTAAAACTATACTGCTTCTCTGTGTTTCCTTCTGAGCTTCCTTCAGGGTATTATTACACCCCTCTTAGCCCGCAACCCTACCCCTTTAAAACAAACAAATAAACCAAAAACCAAAAAACAACCCTTGAAACAAATAAACTTGGCCAAGAAAACAAAGCCATATAATGGCCACGTCCAAAAATGTCTCCTCTCTCCCACCTTGAAGCTCCCTGTGTTTTAAGACACATCATTTTGCCCCGTTTTGCTAGTTAAAAAGCTACATTTACACTTAGAGTTCACTTTGACAACAAGGGGGAGAAATGCCATAGAAACCTCAGAATTCCTCTTCGTTTCATCCTAACCATGTCACTTTTCAGTCACTATATGTTGCAGAGAATGTCTTGCAAGTACATTCTCTCAGAATGTTGCAAGTAAGATTATGACAAGACCTAAGCCTGAAAGGACCAGGGTCTCCCAGTGCATCCTGGGCCACCTCCAGTCATCCTGATGAATATCAGGCCACTGGACCCAGATGGCTCAGGAGGAGAAAGTGAGGCTGGTGACTTTACACAGCCCTCACTCAAATCAAAGTCAACTGCAAGTCATGCCATCATCGTAAGGTCATGGTCCTCTTTGAGAATGAAGGGCAAACATAACCACAACAAAAGGCCAGATGTGCATACTGTACAAATGGACACAGAGTGGGACTTGATTGGCAGTCAGAAGACCCAGGTTTGAATCTTGGTTCCACGATTTGTGAATTACTGGATAAGACTCTTCACTTACCTCGGTCTTAGTTTACTCATCTAAAAAAATGGGAATAGCCATCTCTACACCATCTCCCATCACAGAGAATTATATCTGTAAAGTATTTCATAAATTAGAAAACACTACTTAAAGTTTGCGAAGCACTTTGCACAAATGATATCACTTGACCATCACAACAACCCTGTGAGGGAGTATTGTCTTCATTTTACAGATGAGGAAACTGAGACTGATGGAGGCTGATTTGCCCAAGGTCACAGTTGATAAATGTCTAAGACAGAAATCCAACACTCAGTCCATTGTTTGCCTAGCTACACTACATTGATATCTGTTGTTGAATGAACAAAAGTATTTGTGGCCATTCTTTTCACAGGACCCTCACCAAGGGGGAGGTGGGGAAACAACTAAATGAACTGTAGTATGGGAGTACTAATACCATATTATTGTGCCCAAAGAAATAATGAAATGAACAACTTCTGAGGATCCTGGGATGGTTTATATAAACTGACAAAGAACAAGGTGAAAGGAACTAGACAAATTTATCTAGTGATAATCTTAACGAGAGAAACAACTTAGAGAGACTTCAGAACTCTGATCGATGGCATGATAAAGCACGAGTTCAAAAGAAGGATGACGCACACACCATTTGCCTTCCAACAAAAAGGGGATGAAGCTAAAATGCAGAGGAAGACATTCATTTTGAGGGTTGGCTAACTTCTTTTTCAAGACTATGTAGACCTGTACTAAGGAATTTGCTTGTTTAATTTGCTTAATAAAGGAGTAGTAATGAGATAGAGTAATAAAAAAAATACTTGTTCCTTGAAAAATAAATTTTAAAAATAATCACAAAAAATAACCAACACTAATTGCAGTTGTTACCAAGGGATAGTTTGGCAAAGTGGACAGAGAGGCTGCCTACGTAGGAAGACGAGTTCAAGTACCATCTCTGACACATACTGACTGTGACCCTGGGCAAGTCACCCTTCTCTCATCAAACCCAAATAGGAACAGAACCTACTGGTTATCTATTGACTTAGAAAACTACAAATTAACGTCATCTCTGTTTATTGCATTTATTTTATTAAACATTTCCCAATTACATTTTAATCTAGCTCTGGGCACTCTGGAGTTTTGCAAGGATCTCTCCTCTAGGGAACTCTAAGGCTACAAACTTCAGAGAAAGTACTGTCGTATAGAGCACATTCCATCCGTGGTTTCCCAATGTCAATGAAATCCAGCTCCTCTCCTTACTGCTATGACCATTATTTCCTAGGGCGTGAGAAATTCCAAATGGAGCAAAACCCTCAAACACCTGAGGTACTGATGGTGTGAGATACGATCCATTAGGACCCCTACTCTATTTCAAGCATTATTAATCAGTTTGACATTTTACATAAATCATATATCATTAGATAAGATAGGTTCTTATGGAAGGCCTTTATAGCTGGCCTCAAACTTCAATGTAATGTTCATATGTGTTTACTAGTTATTAAGCTCATGCGTGCAACCACAAGAATGCTGATAAAGATATCTCCATCCTGTTCTCAAATTCCATGTCCACATGCAGCATGGGTGGGATGCCTTGATTCTTTGGCAAGTACCCCAACTTATTTTTGTATCTCCGGAGCACCCTCTCTTGCCCAACATAAACAGGTGACCATCTTATGACCACCTAGTCATCGGAGATGACCCTTGCCTTGCCCATCTTAATTTTTGGCCTTCCAGGGCAAGGTCTATCAACCAATGGGGATTCCCTCCAAAGTGTTCGGGTATCAAATCTGGTATCAAACCTTATAAAAAGAAGGCCCTGGAGGGAGGGGGACATCTCAGACTGTGAAGAAGACCTGAGGTCTAGTTCATTAGAGAGGACAACAGATCCTTTACTAAAGTGTCATTGACTCAGAGCTCTGCCTCAGTGTTTATTCTTGCAGACTGGGTAATTATAATCCCCACCATGGGCATGTGGCACCTAAAATGTTCATTTCTAAGGTTACAATTACCTGAGAAGGGGAGGAGGGGAGATTTTACAATAATTTTCATAGGTAGAATCACAAAATCTGTTGCTTTTTTGAATCCTTTAAGCAAAATAAGGGCTCATTTATATGCTTGTAAAAAATATTACCTACCTTTCAGTAGGTAATTTACCTGCCTTTCAGTAGGCAATTTACCTACCTATCATTAGGTATTTACCTACCTATCAGCAGGTATTTCTGATACCTACTCCATAATCATGAACCACCACAATCCTTTTCACAAAGAGGTACTACTAAAGAAAGCAAAATAATACACAGGCCATACAGCAAGCACTTAATAAATGTTCATTGGTTGGTCAATCCAAAAGCTAATGGACTTTTTGTAGTACTATGCAAAACACCAAGGAAATGCCTATGGACAAATAAGTGAGCAAGAATACCAGGGGGCGTTGGGAAGAAGAAAAATCTGAGGAGTGGAAAGTTGTCCTGCTGAACATCACAACACATCCCAACAGGGAGAATGAGCAAAACTTTCAGGTCCCAAGACAGAAAATAGAAACAGTGATCCATGGATCTGAACAAATAACCTAGAAATCAAATTGAATGACGGAACGTAATTCATTTTTCACAAATTTTTATTAAGGACCTACAGTTCCTCTGCCATTGGAATTGGACCTCCTTGAGGGCAAGGAGCTGAGTACATTCATTGCCTGGTACAGAGTAAGTGCTAAAGAAAAGCTTGCTTATTCATTGACTGACTTGCTTAAGAACTACCAGGGAGATACAGTGTAGAAAAGAAGGAAAATGAAACAAATCACTCACCTCCTGAGAGAAAAATGATAAAACTAGATTGTGGAGGGAGATTCATTTTTGGCACTTTTGCATTCGACAAATTCAAATCATAAAATATTGGGGAAATAAAGATTCTTATGAAAAAAATAGCAGAATGGTGAAAAAGAAATCAATTTTAAGTCCGTATCTCATACTATGTAACTCTAATAAACTGTAAATAATGGTAACAATTAACATTTACATAGCATTGTAAAGTTTACAAAGTACTTTACAAACAGCTCTGGAAGGTAGGTATTATTCCCATATAGATGAGGAAACTGAGGCAGACAGAGGTTAAGTGACTTGCCCAAGGTCACACAGCTAGTGTCTGGGGTCATATTTGATCCCAGAACTTCCTGTTTCTAGATCTAGTCCTCAATCTCCTGTGTCATCTAGATTTAAACCAGAAGTTCCCAACCTTCAAGCGAAAGACTTCTAGCAGGCTATGGAGCTAATGTAAGTTGCTCCCAAATCCATAGGTACCCCAAGCACTGACATTTTGACATTATGTATTTTTTCAGTCAGTAGCTACTAATAGCAGAACTACCACCACTTGAGGTTCTAGGCTGTTTTGAAACTAAAAAGAGGTCTTCAGATCCCAAAAGGTGAATTACTAAGCTAAAGATTTAATAAGTAAATCATTTAAAAGTTGGAATGAAACGGGAAGATGCATTTATCTTAATTGGAATGTTTATAGAACAAAGTTTAAAAAGTAATTAGAATATAATCATTGGATGTGAGTATATAAAAAGCTTAAATTCAGTACAATACAAAATAGCATAACCAAACTGGAAATAAACTAATAGATTGTACAAAAAAAATAAGTGTATCTTTTATATTTCTTCATATTTTAGTTATTTTATACAACAGAATTCAATTTATATAACAGAATTCAAATTCACTGATCTTTTCCCAATAATTTATGTACTTTGTTCTACATATGCAAAACCTGATCTCCAGAATCTACTAGGAACTCATGCAATTTTATAAGGGTAATCTCAAGTTCTCATTGGGGAACTATGGCTGATACTATGGAAACTAAGAATAAGAACAGGTAATTTCTACGACAGAAAACACCAACCATGAAAAAATTGCTTGAAAAACTGTTCAAATTCTCTAGTCATGAGGAAATGCAAATTAAAACAGTTCTGGAAATATCATCTTGCACCAATAAAATTGTCTTTAAAAAATTCTTAATGACAAAATCAATGTTTACTGGTCTAGTGAGAAACAGGAGCTCTAGAATTGCAAATCTGGGAGAACAAATGTGGCAATAAAAACATAAGTGACAAAACAGATCACATCCTTTGAATAGTGATCCTCCTACTTGGCAATACTTGAAGGATGGAATTTTTAAAGGAAAAGAAATAACTATACAAAAATACTCAGAGCTGCTTAAAATTCAAAGCACTGGTGATCTATAGGAAACTGTATAACAGCAGAAACAATTAACATGACCAGTGGTTGAGAAAGTGGTTTTATATCTCTGTAAAGAAATACTATTATGCCATTAAAACAGGCGAGGCCTAGGAATTCCTAATGGTAGAGCACTTCCAGTGTCAAAACTCCCTGCACCAAAGTAGATCTTCATCTCAACTTCACTTAAAATCCTAGAGAGGTGCCTGGGGGCCGATGTCCTGAGAGGCTAATGCCCTGGTTCAAGCTCACATAGCCAGTATGTACCAGGGAGAGATTTGAAACCAGGTCTGCTCAATTCCTGGATCAGTCTTCTATCCATTATTGTCATACTATCTCTCAAAATAACAACAAAAGAAATGAAAATATATGTACAAAAATTCAAATAATGCAAAATGAAAACCTAGAAAAGTATTTAGAATAACTAGACATCTGTGTGTATACACACACATACACCCATATCCATACATCAATAAAACTCTATATGTAAATATATGGAGAAGAGATCAAAAGAGGACTTTGAATATATATATATCTTACTAATCCTTTTCAAAACACATATTCTTTTAAAAATGTAAATATTTCTGTTATCTGATGATTATAAAGCATAAAAATTAATGGTAATTCTATATTAGAAATCCTTTGCCTATCTGTTACAAGAAATTCATTTAGCTTTTTTTCTGAATAGGGTGGGAGGTGGAGGGGGAGTGAAAACATTTTTTTTTAACAGGCAGGGAAGGAGGGTGCTACAAGCTGTGGAATTCAGTATACCCTTTCAGAACAGAACACTGGGTTATTTTATTTAACTGTTTTATTTTGTTATACGAGATCTGCCCCCATCTCTCTCAATTTTGCTTCTCCAACTATCTTTCAAACATCTCAAACTGGATATATATCCTAAACTCAGCATGTCCAAAACAGAACTCATTATCATTTCCCCTAAACCCTCCATCCCTCCTACTTTCCCTATTACTGAACAGGGCAAAACCATCCTCCCATTCTTTCAGGCTCTCAAGGAGCCTGAGTCCTCCTTCCAGACTCCTCACTATCTCTCATCACACCCCCGACATTCAAGCTGTCATCAAGGCCTATCAATGTCATCTCTCCAATACTTCCTCTTCTCTTTGCTGACCCTCCTACCTCTGGTACAAACCCTCATCACTTCACACTTGAACTATTGCAATAGACTGTTGGTGGGTCTGCCTGCCTCAAGGTTCCCCCCTCTCCAAACCATCCTCCACTTAGCCACCAAGATGATTTTCCTAAAATACAGGTCTGATCATTTCACACACCCCCACTTATAAATTTCAAGGGCTCCTTCTTTCCTCTATGAACAAACATAAAATACTCTGTTTGGCATTCAGAAATCCTTCCTAACCTATCCCTCTCCAACCTTTCTAGTCTTCTTACACACCTTAGTCCCCAATACATACTCTGATCCAGCCACACTGACCTTGGGGCTCCTTGACTAACAAGACCCTCCTGCTCTCAGCTCTGGGCATTCTCTCTGGCTGACCCCATTCTTGGAAGTTCTCCCTTCCCTACTGCAACTAATGACCTCCCTAGCTCCCTTTAATTCCAAACTAAAATCCTACCTCCTACAAGGAAGCCTTCCCCAACCCCTCTTAATTCCAGTGCCTTCTCTCTTCTTATTTTCTATTTATTATTTATTAATATTATTATTTATTATTTCCTATTAATCCTGTATATATCCTGCTTTGTATATACTTATTTGCATGTTGACTCCACAATTAGATTGTGGGCTCCTTGAGGGTAGAAACTGTCTTTTGCTTCTTTTTGTATCCCCAGTGCCTGACACATAATAGACACTAAACAAATATTGATTAAGGTCATAATCTCCTCCCTCTTCAAAAAAATTCTGATTATACGGTCCACTCTTAATGGTTGGAAAGCACAAAATACCAGTCCTTAAGGTTCACCATCCTAGCCCAAAAAGAGCAACCTATCAGCAAAGATTTGGACAAAACTCAAAAGTCAGGTTGCAGGCTACAAAGTAAACCCACAAAAAAAAATCAATAGCATTTCCATGTAATAACAACAAAATTCAAAACACTAATAAAAAAGGAAATATCACTCCAAATAACTACAAAATTCATAAACTATTCAGTAGTTAATTTACTAAAGCACACAGAATACTTATGTAGATTCAGTTACAAAGCTCTCCTTATAGAAATAAAGACAACCCTAAAGAACAACTTAAAGAGCTAGAGGAATATTCAGTGTTCCTGGCTAGGCTGTGCCAAAATGATAAAAATGACAATACTATGAAAGTTAATTTGAAATTTTAATGCTATACCAACCAAACTATCAAAGTGAAACTATACAGAACTCAAAATAATAATAAATACATTTGGAGAAACAAGATCTAGAATATCAAGGGAAATAATGAAAACGGGAAGGGATAAAGAGGCAATAGCACTTCTGGACCTCAAACTATATTATAAAGTAGCAGTTCCCAAAACCATTTGGTCCTGGTTATATCACCACAGAGAAGTAAACCAGTCACATAGACCATGTAAGATAGAATCAGAAATATTGCCTCCGGAAGTTCAATAAAGCAGAAAGCATAAATTACCTCAGAAAGAATTCCTTATTTTATTTAAAAAAAAAACTCTTGGGAAAATTAGAAATTAGTCTGGCAGAATTTAGGCTTATATATATCTTAAGTCATATTTTACGATAAATTCAAAATAAATAAGTAACCATAATATTAAAGATCATACTATTGAAAAACGAAAACAGAAACAGACCATATACTATTTACCACTATCAGCAGAAGTATTTTTAACCAAATAAGGGATAGAGGCAATTACAGACCATATACTATTTACCACTATCAGCAGAAGTATTTTTAACCAAATAAGGGATAGAGGCAATTACAAAATATAAAATAGACAGCAATGATTACATGAAATTGAAAAGCTTCTTCACAGACAAGATTAACGCACCTAGGATATGAAGAAAAATAATCAAGTGGGTAAAAAAACTTTGTATCATATTTCTCAGATGAAGATTTGGTATCCAATATATACATAGACAATTAAAAGCTATAAATGTGGAGAGGACTAAAAGTCACAGGTAAGTGAATGCTCAAATGATATAAATAAATAGTTCTCAAAAGAATTATAAATTATTAATAACCATGCAAGTATGCTCCAAATCAGGTGTCAAAACTTGCTTCCCTACAAAGCACTAGCAAAACAGTCTGACCCAAAAACAGATTAATGTGTAATTAAGAACTCTTTAACAAAATAAAAAAAAATACAACCTATATAATGTTAATTTGTGGTTTTATAAATTCATAGGGAACCACCAAGACCCATTCCTTTTTTGAGTTTGATACCACTGCTCCAAACCAATAAATTAATACAATCCCTAGGTTTCGCCTCAAATCCAAGGAACTGACAAAAATCACAAAAGATGACAATAGTCCGTGTTAACAGGATTGTGAGAAAGAATACTCGTACATTGTTGGTGGATCTGTGAATCAGTACAACTATTTTGTAATTATGCAAATGAAATTATTTTAAAATCCATTCACTTTGACTGAAGGATTCCACTACAGGTCTTTATGCTCCAAGAAGGTCATTGATAAGAAATAAGTCCCCCTATAGACCTAGTAGCATTTTTTGTGTTGGCAAAAAATTAAGAGACAAAATAGATGTGCATGTTGGGAAATGGCTAAACAAACTGTAAAACATGAATGTAATAGACTATTATTATGCTGTAATAAATGACAAAAAGATGAATAGAGAGAAGCAGAGAAGATTTACAAAATCCGATGCAAAGTAATATAAGCAGAGCCATGAAAACAATATACACAATGACTACAACAATATAAATGGAAAAAAACAACCACACACACACAAGTGAATATTACAAAATTACAAAGATAGAGTACTCCCCCCAAGAAGAGACATGAGAAGCCACCTCTACCCCCACTTCTTTACAAGGGTAGAAGGGATAATATATTGCATATATTTTCAGAATTTTTCTATTACTGTTTTGCTGATTTTTTTCCTCTTCTTCCTCCTTTTTCTCTTCTTTCTTCTCCATCCCTGGGTCATATGAAGCCTTTTCCTTTCCCGAGCATACTGTCTACATGCATAAGTGACCCCCTTCCATCTCATCTTCTTCAGCAGATTGTCCTTCAGTCATCCCTACTCTCTCACCAACCTTCAATTTCTTGCTGTCCACTAACTGCTTCCCTATTGCCTATAAATATGCTGTGACACCTAGGTTGTAAGCCTGGGTGAATGGGACCCTTTACAGTCACAGGGAAATTCTACTCTTAAAAAAACATAAACATCATCCATCCATCCTTGCTAGCTATTTTTCTATAGCTCTCTTTCCTTTTCTGGTTAAACTCCTTGAGAAGACCATCTACAATCAGTACCTCCACTTCCTTATCTCTTACTTTCATCTTAACTCTGCAATCTGACCATAGATCTCACACTTCAACTGAAGTTGCTCTCTCCAAAGTTACAAAATGATCTTTTAACTACCCAATCTACTGGCTTCTTCTCAGTCCTTAACCTTCTTAAATTTCCTGCAACCTTTGATACTTTTCCTCTTCTCCTTAATACTCTTGTCTCTTTAGGTTTTTATGACACTGTTTCTCCTTTTACCTGTCTGATCATTTCTACTTGATTTCCTTTGCTGGATCTTCATCCAGGCTATGCCTATGAACTGACAATATTCCCCAAAGCTCTGCCTAGACCCGCTTTTCTTGTCCTTCTATTCTATTTAGTGTGGTGATCTCATCAGCTCCCATGGATTTAACTATTATCTCTACATACATGATTTTCAGATATTTGTCCAGCCCTCACTTCTCTGCTAACCTTCCATCTCCCATTTCTTTCTGCCATGAGGACATCTCAAAATTGATTTCTCACAGGCATCTGAAACACAAATCCAAAATTGAACTTTTCTTCCCCAAACCCTCCCCTGTTCTGAATCTCTGTAATACTGAACCCAGGATCACAAACTAACTTAGGTATCATCCTCAACTCCTCACTCTCTCTCAACCTTCATCTCCAATCAGTTGTCAAGTGCCTGTCATTTGCACTTTACCTGCTGGCTGATCTCCTTGCCTAAAGGTAGAGCAGTGAATAGACCTGGATCAGAAAGATCTGAGTTCAAATTCGGCCTTAGACATGTACTAGCTGTGTAACCTTGAACTCTGTTTGCCTCAAGTTCTTCATCTATAAAATAGGGATAATAATAGTACCTTCCTCCCAAGGTTGTTATGAGGATCAAATGAGATACCATTTGTAAAGGGCTTAACAGAGTTCCTGGCTCACAGTGCTATATAAATTCTAGTTATCATCATCATCATCTGCATCATCTTCATCATCATCATCACCATCATCATCATCTTCATCATCATCATCACCATCATCATCATCTTCATCATCATCATCATCATCATCATCACCATCACCATCATCATCATCATCATCATCATCATCTTCATCATCATCATCATCTTCATCATCATCGTCATCATCATCATCATCACCATCATCATCATAATCACCATCTTCATCATCATCTTCATCATCATCATCATCATCACCATCATCTTCATCATCATCACCATCATCATAATCATCACCATCATCATCATCATCATCACCATCATC